>SJYC01109978.1:0-61935 GCA_006408675.1 Madoqua kirkii
GGCAACCTCTCATTCCTCGAAGGAGCAGCCGCACTTGATGCACACCTGTGATCACCAGGCTCTTAAACCTTTTGTGTTGATATCATCTTCCATTCAACTAACACTTAATGATGTCCTTTTATACCAAAGATACAGTGGTGAGCAAAGCCAGTCACGCTCCCTCCCCTCATGGAGCTTACAGTGGGGGAAGAAAACTGCAAGTTAGAGAGAAACACGAGTTAAGTCTGACATAGAAAGTACAGTCTGCTGGGGGGTCCTGAGAGGGCTTCCTGGAGTGACCGTCCAGGCAGCGGAACAGGCGTGGCTGTCCAGGACAGACTCCACAACCTGCTCTCCTGCCAGCTTATACAACGACAAACGCCTTCACCTCCAGAATCACGGAGGAAAGGAATGAATCACCTGTCCTCAGTGAAGTCCACTCTAAAAGTAAGCATTGTCCAACAAATTAAAAAGTCTTTTACTTATTTTTTTTTTCTGTAAAGAAAACAGACTCCACTACAGTTCATTCTCCCTTTTTTCCCTGTCTTCTTCTAAATCATTTAATTGTTTCACTTCATACATAACAACTTATAACCATGGTAGAATCTAATTCTCTGATGACATTGTGAGACTAATGATTGCTTAAAAATTTTAGTCAATGAAAACAGTATGCCATTAAACAATGTATATGTTAAATATATAAGATATGCACGTGCACATTGCTTAACCGATGCTTGTGGAAACACGAGGACTTTTCTGTGAGTTCTTGTTGTTCAGTCACTCAGTCCTGTCTGACTCTTGGAGACCCCGTATGCTTATACAACGACAAACGCCTTCACCTCCAGAATCACGGAGGAAAGGAATGAATCACCTGTCCTCAGTGAAGTCCACTCTAAAAGTAAGCATTGTCTAACAAATTAAAAAGTCTTTTACTTATTTTTTTTTTCTGTAAAGAAAACAGACTCCACTACAGTTCATTCTCCCTTTTTTCCCTGTCTTCTTCTAAATCATTTAATTGTTTCACTTCATACATAACAACTTATAACCATGGTAGAATCTAATTCTCTGATGACATTGTGAGACTAATGATTGCTTAAAAATTTTAGTCAATGAAAACAGTATGCCATTAAACAATGTATATGTTAAATATATAAGATATGCACGTGCACATTGCTTAACCGATGCTTGTGGAAACACGAGGACTTTTCTGTGAGTTCTTGTTGTTCAGTCACTCAGTCCTGTCTGACTCTTGGAGACCCCGTAGACTGCAGCACCTCAGGCCTCCCTGTCCATCACCAACTCCCAGAGCTTGCTCAAACTCATGTTCATTGAGTCGGTAATGCCACCCAGCCATCTCATCCTCTGTCATCCCCTTCTCCTCCTGCCTTCAGTCTTTCCCAGCATCAAGGTCTTTTCTAATGAGAGCTCTTCGCATCAAGTGGCCAAAGTATCGGAACTTCAGTTTCAGCATAAGTCCTTCTGATGAATACTCAGGATTGATTTCCTTTAGGATAGACTGGTATGATCTCCTTGCAGTCCAAGGGACTCTTAAGAGTCTTCTCCAACACTACATTTTGAAAGTATCAGTCCTTTGGTGCTCAGCTTTCTTTATAGTCCAACTCTCACATCCATCATACATGACTACTGCAAAAACCATACCCTTGACTAGACAGACCTGTGACTGGGTACCCCTGAAAGCAGTGCTGTACCGCAGAACTCTGTGATGCTGGAAGTGTTCCATACCTGTCCTAATGCAGTTATCAGCAGCCACAGGGCTACAGCTATAACTGTGTATTATATATGTATCAGCCAGCACAAGGTATGACTCCTGTGTTATTTTTCCTGTATAAAGCACACCACATGCCTCCTCTCTGATTTTCAGTTCTTGATTTCCTTAAAATGGAGTGAGAATTTAAGGACAATTGTGACATATTCGGAGAGAAATATCCTTTTAGATTTTCATATTTTTCCTAATTTTTTTATAGGTCTTTTGCTCACATCTAATCTGATAGTCGCTTTCTGGAGCAGATTGAATGTTTCAGGTCTTTTGGAGTGTTCCACACCTGTCTTCCCTTCCCACTCCTGCCTGCTTCCTCTCTGGAGATTGTCAGCTTCTCACGTGGACAGACTGCAGGTGGGAGGGAATGGGTTCCAATAGGCAGAGACTCTGTTGAGTTTCCTCCCTCTGAGCTGAGTGAGACCCAAGGGGCCAGCATCAGAGGACCTTGAGGCAGAGATAGTAAATGACAGGTCCCAGGGAGAGTGAGCTGTCCCCTCGGGGCTGAGGCATGCAGGGAGCGGAACAGCATGGTGGGGAGCAATATGCCTTTCTTGAATAAAGAGTTGGAGTCTTATTTGCAAATCACAATATGTAGATGGCATGTGAACACAGAAAAAGGGACCAGAGTGAGACAGAAAAGTTTGGTAAAATACTCAAATGAACAAGGGGAAAAAAATAAAAAATGGAATGAATAGCAATCTAATGAAATCAGAAAAAAAAGTTAAAAAATTAATAATCAAAGTAAGCGATTATAGAGTGATGACCACTTCCAGAACATGCCATGAACTTTACTCCTCCGTGTCTGTGCTGCTTTACCCTCCGTGCCTTTCTCTGCCCCACGAGGCTCAATGGCTTTTAGTTCTTGAGCGCTGTGTGTCCATCGCCACCGTCAACAAGAGAGCATTTTTTCACTGCTCCAAAGAGGAACCCTCTTCCCTCAGCCATCTCCCCCTTCTGGGAAGCAGGGCCTCAGTCATCTCAAAATCAGTTTTTAAAAACCGATTGGTCTCACAGTTCTTCATTTCCTGAAACATAACTCTATTTACAAAAGCCTTTAATCTTGCCTACACTGCTTGGAGTTGGAGGAAATTTTATTAAACGTTTGCTGTGCACCAGTAACAGTGAGACACACTACATAAAACCACTGTCAACTTCAGATACAGGAGACGGTATCAACCAGCAGCCACATCTCTGAGAGGATTAGGAACACTAACTGCTACCCAACACCAAATATCGCTCTGTGATATGCTACTGTATGCTCAAGAAGGAGTAGACAGAAAATAAAAGTCCACGTAGACTCAGTTGGGTCATAAGGATCCAAGCTGAAAAATAGTAACTTACAAAGGAAGACATTTGATCTGATTAAATATCACCCTTGGAAAGTAGACTTGGTATGACGTTCCATATACAGTGATGAAAGGATGGGGTTATTTAGAACATAATGTTGCCCTGACTGAAAAAGAATTACTGAATCAGAATTAGAGAAACACTGCAGTTGTTTCTTTTTTTTTTTTTTTTTAATCAGGCCTCCATTAGATAAACACTTTGAGGCTGTGGACCAGATAAAGAGTGTAAGTGCAAACAGAAGACAGAGGTGGGGGAGAGTGTGGTGCAAGTGGAGGGAGCTTCTGTGGCTGACAGATGGTGATAAACTCCTTTCGGGATGGCTGAGAGGGATATATTGAGCCTATCTGCCTGAGAGCATCTTCATATGGTTGCATCCTGCCATCTCTTTCCGTCTTGATAATTCCAACTCTGCAAGCATGAAACCATCTATGTTGACTTGCCTCCCTTGCTTAAAAAATGTGCTGTGTGAAGAAAATATTGGAGCTACAAGATGACGAAATTGCTTGTCTGACAGTTGCAGAATGCTGACTAGCGCTGGCAGCTACGGTGGCAGCCCGCGATCTCTCTGCTGCGACTCACACGCTAAACGGCGAGTCCACCTGGAGGTGCTATACGAAATCAAGAGAGAGCAAGAGGTGCTCCCAAGTTCAAGAGAAAGCTGTAAAATGCTAAGTAAGGTTCAAGGAAGAGTTTCCTGTAAAAGACTTTTCCAACAGAAGATCATTTCACCAGAATGTCCAGGATTTGACCTCTTACAGAACAATGTGGTATATCCAGATTTCAGTATCTTAACTTCAAACAAGTACAAAGATTATTTCTTTTTTTAAATTTATTTATTTATTTTAATTGGAGGCTAATTACTTTACAATATTGTGGTGGCTTTTGCCATGCATTGACATGAATCAGCCACTGGTATACATGTGTCCCCTGCCTGAAACCCCCTTCCCCCCTGCCTCCCCCCCATCCCCCTGGGTTGTCCCAGTGCACCGGCTTTGAGAGCCCTGCTTCATCCATTGAATCTGGACTGGTCATCTGTTTCACATACAGTAATACACACGTTTCAGTGCTATTCTCTCAAATCGTCCCACCCTGGCCTTCTCCCACAGAGTCCAAAAGTCTGTTCTTTGTATCTGTGTCTCTTTTGCTGTCTCGCATATAGGGTCATCTTTCTAAATTCCATATATATGTGTTAATATACTGTATTGGTGTTTTTATGACTTACTTCACTCTGTATAATAGGCTCCAGTTTCGTCCACCTCATTTGAACTGATTCAAATGCATTCTTTTTAATAGCTGAGTAATGTTCCATTGTGTGTATGTACCACAGCAGCAGTGGGATTACTGGGTCACAAGGCAGTTTTATTTCCAGTTTTTTAAGGAAGCTCCACACTGTTCTCCATTGTGGCTGTACTAGTTTGCATTCCCACCAACAGTGTAAGAGGGTTCCCTTTTCTCCACACCCTCTCCAGCATTTATTTTTTGTAGAGTTTTTGATAGCAGACATTCTGACTGGACAAAGATTTTTTTTTAAGGCATCCTAGAATCTTATGTGGCGCCTATGGATAGAAAAACTAAATTATTTTTTAAAGTTATATATATCCTAGGAGAGTATTATCGAATATAAATGTCTCGTGCAAAATAACGGAAGAATACTAAACATGAAGATATCATTTTGCACCCAAGAAAAACGTCTGGATTAACTTGAAAATGGAAAAATAACATATAACTAATATCTAATAATGGAAACACAGCAACCATATTTTACTTATCAATTCAAACACAAAGAGAGAATTTGCTTTACACTCATTTCCTTTGAAAAACGACAGACTTATAAAAATGATAAGTTACTCTTCAAAATGAAGTTTTTATTTCCCAGGAAATCCTCCTTGATCTGAAGAGGGGGATGTGGCTAGAATCTCTTATCAACAGGATTTGATGTCACAACAGCACAAAAACTGAGACTGGAACAGTGCCACAGTGCTGATGAAAAGACCCGTCATCTGCTTTTCCTTCCTCTGCTGCTTTTATTCAGATTTCTCTTTCAGCCTCTACATCTGAGCCGTCTTTTGCTCAGGAATAAATTACATTTGTCCCACGAAATTTATGAGTTTTTCACAGTATAAAATGGTATCAGATAAAGGCATTCTTCATCCACTCATTTCAAATCTCACCATCACAGATCCAGCTCAGTAGAACTTAGGGTTACCAGGGATCATTCAGTTCAGGAAATCGTTCTTAAATTACTATAATAAATGGCTTTTTTAAGTGGGCAATATATTTTTCTTAAAAAAAATAAGGATATAACAAGTGTGTAATAATTTCATCATATATTCATGGTTAGACTCTTGGATAAATGATATTCTATTATACCAAAATTCGTGAAGTAAAAGGCTGATTCATTAAAAGATTCACCTCTTATGTTCAGTAGGATACAAGGGAAACATTTTCTATTAAACAAGAACAAACTGATATAAATCACCAACTGATAAAAGAAATTTTAATTAAAAGTACAGCTGTATTGGACATGGAAAACAAACAAACAATGCTGCCCAAATTTGATTAAACAATGGATAGAACAAATTTGAGAAACACTAAACAGAATTTTTAAAAAATCAACTATTCAAGCAATATTGAATGAAAATGAAAATATTAGAGGAGCTGGCAGATAAATTGGACACATTACAAAGATTTCACTAATGAGGGAATCTTTTGCAGAAAAAGAGCAAATATAGCAAAGCAATACTCAAAAGTACAATAAGAGAAAATTTGTACAAGCTAAGCATCGTTAAACTTTTGAGAATTCCATCCCCCTGGGTTGTCCCAGTGCACCGGCTTTGAGAGCCCTGCTTCATCCATTGAATCTGGACTGGTCATCTGTTTCACATACAGTAATACACACGTTTCAGTGCTATTCTCTCAAATCGTCCCACCCTGGCCTTCTCCCACAGAGTCCAAAAGTCTGTTCTTTGTATCTGTGTCTCTTTTGCTGTCTCGCATATAGGGTCATCTTTCTAAATTCCATATATATGTGTTAATATACTGTATTGGTGTTTTTATGACTTACTTCACTCTGTATAATAGGCTCCAGTTTCGTCCACCTCATTTGAACTGATTCAAATGCATTCTTTTTAATAGCTGAGTAATGTTCCATTGTGTGTATGTACCACAGCAGCAGTGGGATTACTGGGTCACAAGGCAGTTTTATTTCCAGTTTTTTAAGGAAGCTCCACACTGTTCTCCATTGTGGCTGTACTAGTTTGCATTCCCACCAACAGTGTAAGAGGGTTCCCTTTTCTCCACACCCTCTCCAGCATTTATTTTTTGTAGAGTTTTTGATAGCAGACATTCTGACTGGACAAAGATTTTTTTTTAAGGCATCCTAGAATCTTATGTGGCGCCTATGGATAGAAAAACTAAATTATTTTTTAAAGTTATATATATCCTAGGAGAGTATTATCGAATATAAATGTCTCGTGCAAAATAACGGAAGAATACTAAACATGAAGATATCATTTTGCACCCAAGAAAAACGTCTGGATTAACTTGAAAATGGAAAAATAACATATAACTAATATCTAATAATGGAAACACAGCAACCATATTTTACTTATCAATTCAAACACAAAGAGAGAATTTGCTTTACACTCATTTCCTTTGAAAAACGACAGACTTATAAAAATGATAAGTTACTCTTCAAAATGAAGTTTTTATTTCCCAGGAAATCCTCCTTGATCTGAAGAGGGGGATGTGGCTAGAATCTCTTATCAACAGGATTTGATGTCACAACAGCACAAAAACTGAGACTGGAACAGTGCCACAGTGCTGATGAAAAGACCCGTCATCTGCTTTTCCTTCCTCTGCTGCTTTTATTCAGATTTCTCTTTCAGCCTCTACATCTGAGCCGTCTTTTGCTCAGGAATAAATTACATTTGTCCCACGAAATTTATGAGTTTTTCACAGTATAAAATGGCATCAGATAAAGGCATTCTTCATCCACTCATTTCAAATCTCACCATCACAGATCCAGCTCAGTAGAACTTAGGGTTACCAGGGATCATTCAGTTCAGGAAATCGTTCTTCAATTACTATAATAAATGGCTTTTTTAAGTGGGCAATATATTTTTCTTAAAAAAAATAAGGATATAACAAGTGTGTAATAATTTCATCATATATTCATGGTTAGACTCTTGGATAAATGATATTCTATTATACCAAAATTCGTGAAGTAAAAGGCTGATTCATTAAAAGATTCACCTCTTATGTTCAGTAGGATACAAGGGAAACATTTTCTATTAAACAAGAACAAACTGATATAAATCACCAACTGATAAAAGAAATTTTAATTAAAAGTACAGCTGTATTGGACATGGAAAACAAACAAACAATGCTGCCCAATTTGATTAAACAATGGATAGAACAAATTTGAGAAACACTAAACAGAATTTTTAAAAAATCAACTATTCAAGCAATATTGAATGAAAATGAAAATATTAGAGGAGCTGGCAGATAAATTGGACACATTACAAAGATTTCACTAATGAGGGAATCTTTTGCAGAAAAAGAGCAAATATAGCAAAGCAATACTCAAAAGTACAATAAGAGAAAATTTGTACAAGCTAAGCATCGTTAAACTTTTGAGAATGAGATAGGTGCCTCAAATCTGGCTTCCTAGCAACCCACCTTGCATCCCATCTAAATTCATTCACCATTCTGCAACCAGAGAGGTCTTTCTAAAATAGAAAAATGATCATGTTGCCTACGTCAATACCTACAACTATTTAAACTTTTCACTTTGGCTCTGCTTTTAGGAAAACATATCAAATCTCAAGTAATCTTATATAACCTATGATCCCGCGTACTTTAGGGAAGCATTCTCCCCTCTGCTTGATTTTCCTCCAGTCTTCCTCAGATATGACACCTATTTCTTAATTCATGTTGCCATATAAGTTTTCCTTTGTTCATAATTTTTTTCCTTCCTACTTCCTATATCTCAACCTATCCAACTCTGACTCATTATTCAAGCTTCTTCTTTTGTGTCATCACTTTCTTAAGGAAGAAAGTGACTCTCCTTAGTTGGGTTAAATTCATTTAGCCAGAAAACAAATTTGTGTTCAGTCACTCAGTCATGTCCGACTCTTTGTGACCCCAGGCTTCCTTGTCCTTCACTTTCTCCCTGAGTTTGCTCAAACTCATGTCCATTCAATCAGTGATGCCATCCAACCATCTCATTCTCTGTCTCTCCTCCTGCCTTCCATCTTTCCCAACATCAAGATCTTTTCCAGTGAGTCAGCCCTTCACATCAGGTGGCCAAAGTTCTTGAGCTTCAGCTTCAGCATCAGTCCTTCCAGTGAATGTTCAGGAATGACTTTCTTGCTGTCCAAGGAACTCTCAAGAGTCTTATCCAAAAAAAAAAAAAAAAGCATCTTCTCTAGAACCACAACTCAAAAGCATTAACTCTTTGGCTCTCAGCCTTCTTCATGGTCCAACTCTCACATCTGCATGTGACAACTGATAAAAACCATAGCTATGACCATATGGACCTTTGTTGGCAAAGTGATATCTCTGCTTTTTAATATGCTGTCTAGGTTTGTCATAGCTTTCCTATCAAGGAGAAAGCATCTTTTAATTTCATGATTTCAGTGACTGCCACAGTGATTTTGGAGCCCAAGAAAATAAAATCTGTCATTGCTTCCACTTTTTCCCCTTCTATTTGCTATAAAGTGATGGGACCAGATGCCATTATCTTACTTTTTTGAAAGCAGAGTTTCAAGCAAATTTTTTCATTCTCCTCTTTCACCTTCATCAAGAGGCTCTTCAATTCCTCTTCACTTTCTGCCATTAGAGTGGTATCATCTGCATATCTGAGGTTGTTGATATTTCTCCCAGCAATCTTTATTCCAGCTTGTGATTCACTCAGCCCAGCATTTTGCGTTATGTACTCTGCATGTCGGTTAAATAAACTAGGTGACAATATATAGCCTTGCACTACTCTTTTCCTAATTTTGAACCAGTCAGTTGTTCCATGTCTGGTTCTAACATTGCTTCTAACACAACATCTGCATACAGGTTTCCCAGGAGACAGGTAAGGTCCTCTGGTATTCCCATCTCCTTAAGACTTTTCCATAGTTTGTTATGATCCCCACAAAGACTTAAGCATAGTCAATGAAGTAGATGTTTTTCTCGAATCCCCTTGCTTTCTCTATATTGGCAATTTGATCTCAGGTTTCTCTGCCTTTTTAAAGCCCAGTTATATATCTGGAAGTTCTCAGTTCACATACTGTTGAAGTCTAGCTTGAAGGATTTTGAGCATAATCTTACTATAATAGCATGTGAAATGAATGCAGTTGTACAGTAGCTTGAACATTCTTTGGCATTGCCCTTCTTTGGGACTGGAATGAAAACTGACCTTTTCCAGTCCTGTGGTCACTGCTGAATTTTCCAAATTTGCTGGCATAATGAGTGCAGCACTTTTAACAGCAACATCTTTCAGGATTTCAAATAGCTCAGCTAGAATTCTATCACCTCCACTAGCTTTGATGGTTGTAATGCTTCCTAAGGCCCACTTGACTTCACACTCCAGGATGTCCAACTCTACATGAGTAATCACACAAGCATAGTTATACAGGTCATTAAGACCCTTTTTGTATAGTTCTCTTGTGTGTTCTTACCACCTCTTCTTAATCTCTTCTGCTTCTGTTAGATCCTTAGCATTTCTGTCCTTTATTGTTCCCATCCTTCCATATAATCCAACTGTTAATATGTTCCATTTTCTTAGAGATGTCTAGTCTTTCTGATTCTATTCTTTTCCTGTATTTCTTTGCATTGTTCATTTAAGAATGCCTTCTTATCTTTCCCTGTTATTCTGTGGAACTCTGCATTCAGTTGGGTCTATCTTTCCCTTTTCCCTTGCTTTTCACTTCTTTTCTTTCCTCAGCTATTTGTAAAGCCTCTTCAGACAGCCACTTTGGCCTCTTGAATTTCTTCTTCTTTGGGATGGTTTCAGTTACTGACTCCTGGACAACGTTATGAACCTCTGTCCATAGTTCTTCAGGCACTCTGTCTACCAGATCTTGAACTTTAATTCAATTTAACCCCTTGACTCTATTCATCACCTCCACTGTATAATCATAAGGGATTTGATTTAGGTCATATCTGAATGGCCTAGTAGTTTTCCCTACTTTCTTCAATTTAAGCTTGAATTTTGCAATGAAGAGCTGACGATCTGAGCCACAGTCAGCTCCAGGCCTTGTTTTAGCTAACTATATAGAGCTTTTCCATCTTTGGCTGTAAAGAAAATAATCAATCTGATTTCAGTATTGACCATTTGGTCATGTTCTTGTGTGTAGTTGTCCCTTGGATTGTTGGAAAGGGTGTTTGCTATGGCCAGCAGGCTCTCTTGACAAAACTTTGCTAGTCTTTCCTCTGCTTCATTCTGTACTCCAAGGCCAAATTTGCCTGTAACTCCAGGTATCTCTTGACTTCCTACTTTTGCATTTCAACCTCCTATGATGAAGAAGGACATCTTTTTTTGGTGTTAGTTCTAGAAGGTCTTGCGGGTCTTCATAGAAGCAATCTACTTCAGCTTCTTCATCATCAGTGGTTGTGGCATAGACTAGGATTACTGTGATGTTGATTTGCTTGCATTGGAAATGAACCAAAATCATTCTGTCGTTTTTGAGGTTATATCCAAATACTGCACTTCAGACTCTTTTGTTGACTATGAGGGCTACTCCATTTCTTCTAAAGGATTCTTGCCCACAATACTAGATATAATGGTAATTTGAATTAAATTCACCCATTCCTGTCCATTTTAGTTCACTGATACTTAAGATGTCAGTTTTCATTCTTGCAGTCTCCTGCTCAACCACATGCAATTTACCTCAATTCATGGAGGTTCCTATGTGATATTATTCTTTACAGCACTGGACATTACTTTACACACCAGACACATCCACAATTGAGCTTTTTATGCTTTGGCCCAGCCACTTCTTTCTTTTTGGGGTATTAGTAATTGTCCTCTGCTCTTTCCCAGTAGCATACTGGGCACCTTCCAACCTGGGAGGCTCATATTCCATTGTCATATCTTTTTGCCTTTTCATACTGGGCTGGAAGAAGCACAAGCTGGAATCAAGATTGCCAGGAGAAATATCAATAACCTCAGATATGCAGATGACACCACCCATATGGCAGAAAGTGAAGAGGAACTCAAAAGCCTCTTGATGACAGTGAAAAAAGAGGGTGAAAAAGTTGGCTTAAAGCTCAACATTCAGAAAACAAAGATCACAGCATCTGGTCCCATCACTTCATGGGAAATAGATGGGGAAACGGTGGAAACAGTGTCAGACTTTATTTTGGGGGGCTCCAAAATCACTGTAGATGGTGACTGCAGCCATGAAATTAAAAGACACTTACTCCTTGGAAGAAAAGTTATGACCAACCTAGATAGCATATTAAAAAGCAGAGACATTACTTTGCCGACTAAGGTCCATCTAGTCAAGGCTATGGTTTTTCCAGTGGTCATATATGGATGAGAGAGTTGGACTGTGAAGAAAGCTGAGCACCGAAGAATTGATGCTTTTGAACTGTGGTGCTGGAGAAGACTCTTGAGAGTCCCTTGGACTGCAAAGAGATCCAACCAGTCCATTCTGAAGGAGATCAGCCTTGGGTGCTCATTGAAAGGTATGATGCTAAAGCTGAAACTCCAGTACTTAGGCCACCTCATGTGAAGAGTTGACTCATTGGAAAAGACTTTGATGCTGGGAGGGATTGGGGGCAGGAGGAAAAGGGGATGACAGAGGATGAGATGGCTGGATGGCATCACTGACTTGATGGACGTGAGTTTGAGTGAATTCTGGGAGATGGTGATGGACAGGGAGACCTAGCATGCTGCGATTCATGGGGTCGCAGAGTCGGACACAACTGAGTGACTGAACTGAAGGGGTTCTCCAGGCAAGAATACCAGAGTGAGTTGCCATTTCTTTCTCCAGTGGGCCACATTTTTTCAGAACTCTTAACTGAGACCTGACTTCTTGGGTGGCCCTGCATGGTATGGCTTAGAGCTTTATTAATTTATGCAGGCCCTTCACCATGACAAGGTTGTGATCCATTACATATATATCTAATGGAATATTACTCGGCCATGAAAAAGAATGAAACATTGCCATTTGCAGCAACATTTATGGATCTAGAGAAAAGAAATGCAAAAAAGCAAAATGGCTGTCTGGGGAAGCCTTACAAATAGCTGTGAAAAGAAGAGAGGTGAAAAGAAAAAGAGAAAAGGAAAGATATAAGCATCTGAATGCAGAGTTCCAAAGAAGAGCAAGAAGAGATAAGAAAGCCTTCTTCAGCGATCAATGCAAAGAAATAAGGACAGGGAGGCCTGGTGTGCTGCGATTCATGGGTCACAAAGAGTCGGACACGACTGAGAGACTGAACTGAACTCAAGATCCTACAGGTCTCCTAGCATTTATTTTAGCTACAATTGAACACTCTGTAGACTTTATCTGTTCATGATCTGTCTCTAACTTAACACTACAAGGCTCATGACGTCAGGAAGTATGTGCGTCTTACTCACTGCTATCTTAAAATGAAGATCAAGGAGACGATTAAGGTTAAAGAATGGCAAACTGAAAGCTACATCTTGAAACGTTTCACTTGGGCTGTCTGACCCTGGCACATTACTCTTTTGTGTCTGTTTTTCCACTTATGAAGTAAAGAAAAATAATGTCAGCTGTACTTTGAAGTTACTGTGAGAATGCTGATAAAATGACAGGTAATATAAGCAGCCAGGAATTCCTCATAATGATAATGTGTTGTTTTTGTTCATTAACATCAAAGTAAATTTGGTTATTCTGCAGTGGGGATGGACTGGTACCCACTCTCCCTCCCTGCCAGTTGATCTTGTGAACTACAGTATCAGTATGAAAGAGCACACTTGGTAGGAATGTATCAGTTGTGCAAACTGAACTGTGAGGGTTGGGATTACTCACTCGAGGTCTCATCAGTTCACAATAACTGATGTAGACCAGAACAGACCCAAGTTACCCTGTCCCCTGTGAAGTCACACTGCCCCCATCAAAGGCCTTTCCGTGCTGCCGCTTTCTTTCTAGACACTGTTGTTTACCTTAAAATCATTAATGTGTAGAAACTCATCAATGATGGATTTGGACTTCCTCTCCATCTCTTCCTCTGACAGTGCAGGCTTGTCAGAGGCTGATGTTGCTGGAATTTCTGGTTTCATCACTAGTGACGATGAAAAAGTGAGAAAGGAAAAATGACAAAAATTATCATTAAAATGGTAGAATTATGGTTGATAATATTTGTGTGCTGTTACATTGTTTTTTTAGTAAAGGCATTAAAACAGATACCAGTTTGACAAAGCAAGCCACCAAAAGTAGACTCCAGAAACATTATTTTAGAACATACACATACTAAATAACTCCGTAATCCACAGCAGCTACAAGGGATTGAGATACTGACAAATTTTTATAATTAGCACTTTTTGGTTCCTTTTTTTAAAAAAAATCAAGGCACAGTTGATTTACAGAATATTATTTACAGTGTTATATTAGCTTCAGCCACACAACATGGTGATGGAACACTTTTCCAGAGCATACTGCATCTCCTTCCTGTATTTTGATTGCTCTCCACTGCTTTGAATACGGAGGGCACACGAGGCCTGCTCAGTCGCACAGGCGTGCTCAGAGCCACAGCCACGCTGGATCTGGCTGGTGCTTGCATGCGCCATGGTTCCACCGACAAGTTCTTTGTTCATGATGCTCCTCCTATATGGAATGCTCTGTCTCTGCCCCTCGCCTATCCCTCCCCGCGAACCTGTTTTAACTCCTGTTTCCTTCAGACCCAAGGGAAGCCTTCTCTAATGCCTCCCTGTGTCTGGTAGGTTAAGTCTCTTATAACTTGTTTCTTTCATGGCATTTTTCTCATCTTGTACTTCTATACTGTCACGGTCCGTGTGAGGGCTGGAAAAGAATTTCCAGACATGAGGCCGGAGAGGAGAATAAAGTTTATCAGAGCGGGAGACGCTGTTAGAACAGCAGGCCAGCTCAAGGAAGAACTGACCTTGAACAGTGGTCCTTAGTCCACTTTTATACCCAGGGTACAAGGGTGGGCTAGGCGTCTTGGGGGTCATTTGCTGATTGGATGAGGCACGTATCCTGGGTAGGGGAAGAGTAAGGCAGATAACTTCTCCCTATGGGGTAGGAGGGGAGACAGGCGATACTGCTCAGGAAGACCTTAAATCCATTAGTAGTTACACCATGGGGGAGGGAAGGACGCTAAGGGTCTTGTTTTTCCGTTCCTGTTTTCCGAGACCTTCCTTGGTTTTATGTGCTCTTTCGATCCTTGGGTCACCACATGTATCATCTTTCATGGGGTTATTTGATAAACTTCTTACCCAGGAGACAGAAGACCAAGAGCAGGGACTGGTGCCCAGAAGTCACGAGGTGCGCAGGTTCATGTGGCAAATGACCAAATGGCCCAGACAGTAAGCGTGCAGAGGGCAGCTGCGTGGCAGCGTCCAGTGCATGCCAGGCGCTCCTCATACCCTATCTGGTCAGGCTCCCAACCACCCGGCATGCAGGAAGAGGCCACACGCCCTTAAAACTGAAAGATCTGAAGTCCTCATCAGTCGGGAAAAGACATTTCAATTTGTCTGTGAAATCCGTTTAGAAACTACAGTTAAGAGACATAACTTAAATAGTGAAACAAAACTGAAAGCTAGGAAAATGTTATAAAACAACCAGTATTACTTCAGGATTAAGATTTAAAAAACTTTTTCATCACTGTCATTATCATCATTAAGACATCTAATACCTTTGTGCAAACTTTATATTTACCAGGTAATATTCCAAGTATTTACATGTATGATCACTTTTAAGCTTCACAATAACTCTACAGAATTAGTACACTTATTCTCCCCAGACAAGAGATGAGGAAACTGAAAATCAGACAGGTTGAACACAGGAGGAAGTTTTTAGAGCACTACCTGAGTTGGTCCTCTAGGCACAAACATGCTCAACATGTACGAAGCCCACAGAGGTTCCGAGATGAAGGTGACGAAAGGCCACCTGACACTTTCTCTTTGGTTTCCCTGTGGTGGCGCAACGGTTTTGGGATTTTGATACATGTGAGGGGCTGGATACCTTGGAGAAGGGAGGCTCCCCACTCCAGTACTCTGGCCTAGAGAATTCCATGGATTGTATTGTCCATGCGGCTGCAAAGAGTCAGACAGGACTGAGCGACTTTCACTTGCACTTTTCACAAAGGATACACACTCTAATGCTCGTGGGGGTACAATTTAGGGACCTTGGAAGAAATTCATATTGCTCAAGATACAGCAGAAGGACCTCATCTTCATTGCTTTTAACAGTGAAAGGGGAAAATTTACAAACTGCTGAGCCATGGGATGCCTGGGAATGAGAACCGTAAGATCAGGAAGATATCCTCTAACTTTTAAAGCACTGGCTTGTGTGCTGTTAACATGTACTGATTCTGAAAATCTACTCGGGCACAACGTCTCCTTGTCCTTTTCCCCTCCGAAATTTAAGGCCCTTCACCTGTATCTGTTTACACAGAGCCCCTCACCTGGCTCCCGGGTCCGGCTTCGCTCCGCCTCGGCGCTGCTCCTCTCCGCGTCCATGCCGCCTGTGAGCTGCTTCACGGTCTCCAGCATCTCCCTCCGCTGTTCCTCCTGAGACTGATTGTCTAGCAGGTCTTTACTGCTGCCGCCCCTCATGAACGTGTTCCGCCGAGCTGCTGCAGACGGGAGGGGCTTGTCATTCTTCTCCCTGCCCGTGCTTCCTCGACTTAAAAGACAAAACAACACTTCTCAAAACAAAGACCACCTCCATTCCCTCTGTGTTCAAATTATAAAACAACACCAAGACGTTCTAAAAGTGTGCAGGAGAACTTTTCACAGATAACTTTAGATGTATGAGGCACCAATTACATGCCAAAGTGCAATTATTTACATAAACAAGTAAAATCAGTGCTTTAACAAGATTCAGATGTGCTTTAGCTTTTCCTTAAATGTTAAAGGGATACCACTTGAAAATTTTAAATGCCAATGGCAATTCCTTGTTTAAATTTTAAAAAATCTTTTAAGAAAGACAGTGATGAGTGTATGAGCTAAGTGAGCGAAAGGGAAACAGAGTACCAAAATAATACGGTTTTACTGCCTTACAAACTTGACAATGATATTTATTCAGAAATTTCAAATGGAAAATATTTGAGGACCAAGTCATGGAAAGTTTCGGAATAGCCCAAATCACACACTACTTTCATTTTAGGAGAGAATCTTCCTGTCTTCCTACTCTTCCCTCAGACAATTCTAACCAGCGGGGCAAATAGGTCCTCAGCCCAAGAGAGATCAGCAACGGTGAATTTAAAATGAGGAAGGGAAGACTTAGAGGCAAGACTACTACGGTGTAATCACTAGCAGGACCTGACAGTCCTCAAAAGCCCAGCCACCGGGGGACACTTAGAGCAGGACAAAGAGCCACAAACACCTCAGAGGCACAGCTGAGGCTCAGTGGCAATCTAGGTTGTCGCTTAGAGGTCCACCAGTGCTGTATTTTATTTCAGAAGCCAAAAGCGCAGTAATACAGCTTAGAAAATCCACCTAGCCACATTAACTTATACTAATAAACAGCAAAAGTTTGCAAGGTTAAAGAAACTCAGTTCCAACGGCGCTTACATCCAAACATTTCATTCTGTCACTATGCTACAGGTTCTCATCCACTCCCTGTAAACTAGCCAGTGGGACACCTGACTGTGCGGATCCTACGAACACAAAAGGAGAAAGACAGCAGAGCACAGAGCAGAGAAGCATGAGAGCCACGCTGAGCGGTAACTGAGAGAGCAGCGAGCCAGAGAACACCCGGGCGGGCGGCCGGGCCCTTCCGCTCAGCTTGAGGGCCGCAGCCTGAGGGCGCTGGTTGCTCTGCAGCGCCTGCACCTCGCCTCGGGGAGCCTGACACAGGCTCCTCGGCTGCACCTGGCTTTCTGAGCGGAGCAAGCTATTGCATATCCCTTCCACCTCATCTGAACACTGTAACTTCCTTCTCTTGGAGGAAACCAATCTACCCATAGGGATTATCATCACAGAGAGAGAGAGTGTGTTGTGTCAGACAGACAACCAGCCAGCCAGCCTGACAAGCAGGTCAATCTTTATTAACGTGCAGACTGCTTACCTAGTTAAGGTCCGCCGGGAATCAAACTCTAGAGGTGTGGATGACGTAGACCCTGAAGGTGCTGGAGGTTGCAAAGCAGAGAATCTGTTTAAACTGGAAGCACTTGATCTTAAGGCATCTACAGATATTAAGGAGTGAGAAAAAGATACAAATCACATGACTAAAATGCACCTTCTAAGTGATCTGCCTTCGTGGGGAAGGGCCTGAGGCTAGGCATTTCTAAAGAGCCTAACCAGCTGATGCCGATCTCCTGGTCCACAGACCATGGCTTAGAAGCACAGTGTTAGGAGGATTTTGTAGGTAAAAAAGAATTTAGAAATATTTATTCATTACAACTATTTGCTCCTTTAAAAATACAACTAAATTATTCTAAGTAGGGCATGGGAAAAGTAAATAAGGGAAGAAAGTAGGCAAGCGAAACCAAAAGAAAATACTTCACTTAAAAAATGCTGTGATGTTACTTATGTAAACGTATGGATATGAGTTTAAGTGAACAATTTAAAAGAAAAAAAGGTCAAAATTATGTAATAGAAGGGAAATATGGGAAGGATTGGAGTCCCAGTAACTTTTCTAATTATACTGAATTTGTAAAAAGCAACAAAAGAACAAAGGAATCAAACAGATTAAAGTTTTAAGTAGTCTTTGAATTAAAAAAAAAAAAACACAACAACTTGTTTTAAACATTCAAAATACCTAAGGATCTATACCGAGGAGGAAACCCTCAATTTTGTTAATAAATCGAGGCATGATTAGTTTATAGAGCTTGCACCAAAACGTACGCTTGTGAAACGACTGCAGAACGCCAGCTTCCAGAGAAAGGCCTCTCCACACTTACCGGTCTCGCTCGCCTTTGCGCCACCACTGCTGCCCTTTCCCCAGCTGCCCAGCTGCGCTTTAGGCACCAGCTGAATTTTCTCATCAATTGTGGGCTGCAACGTAAGGGATCACAAGTCAACAGTAGCAACTATTCTAAAGGAATAGTTTATCTTCTCTTTTTTCCCCCCAGTGCAATAAAATCAATTTCAGCAACAAAATTTTGCTTGGAATGCCCATATACAAAACGTAAGTTGGAGCTGTTCCCATTAAACTGGGATTCCTCTGGCCCTGGAAGAACTCTTCGGAATCCAGTGTCCACAAAATACAGCTGGAAACCACTGGCCTGGAGAACACATTCGGATCCTCAAAGATGGTATGCCAATCTGCTAAGCAGTTTCTAATGACATCCCTCTTACAATGCCCAGGGATTTTAAAATGGAAAAAAAAGAGGAATATAAAAATACTACAAAATTAACTCATTAATCTTTTCAAGTGACTGTTAGGAAACAGGTCAAAAGACCCAAAGATTTCACATTTTAGCAAAGCCTAAAAGAGGTTGGGGCAGGGAAGGAGAGGTGGGATAGGTGCATGGTTCAGTAAAGGCGAACAAGAGAAAAGAGAGAAACATGTCAGATGGAGAGTTAGAGTGCCTGTTATCTCTCAGGTTTAACTCTCCCAGCACAGCTTCAGGACAAATGCACAGAGTACCTCATAAAATGCACACCCCAACTCAAACGCTGTAAGCCAGATCCTCGTACAAAGGTACTACTATGTTCTGACAGTGCTGCTTGCTATATGTAGTTAACAGTTAGCAGTGAATCTCCTTAATGGTTTTGAGCTTTTAATATTTATATAGACTACCAACAGTATAACTACCTGAATACACACATTTATTTTAATTTATATATTTTTTAAAATATTAAGGAAATAATGTTGTAGGCTTAATACCAACAATTCCTTTTTATAGCACCCATGCACAGAAAGGGGCTTCCCTGGTGGCTCAGAGGTTAAAGCGTCTACCTCTGATGCGGGAGACCCGGGTTCAATCCCTGGGTCAGGAAGATCTCCTGGAGAAGGAAATGGCAATCCACTCCAGTATTCTTGCCTGGAGAATCCCATGGACAGAGAAGCCTAGTAGGTTATAGTCCACGGGGTCACAAAGAGTCGGACACAACTGAGCGACTTCACCTCACCTCATGCACAGAAACAATATTTTAAAACACAGACAAATTATTTTAGTTAAAACTGTCTCTTGCTGGAAATGGAAGCAGATGGGAATCAAGTTGTATTCCACAATGGAATTCCCTCTTTGGGACATAAACAACTGGAAGAATGTCTTAGAAAACAGGATCCTAGCTGACACATCAAGAGAGATCCAGAGAGGGACTGCTCCATCCTGAAGCAATGCCTTGACAAAACTGTAAGGACGCAAACACCACAGCTCATCTTCTATCTGATATCTTCATTGTGAGCTTTAGACTGTCTCTAGTATCCTCCTGGTAGGCTGCCAATTTCACATCTATGGGAAGTGTATGACGAGTGAGGATCAAATCACACTTGCAAGTGGTCTGTAAAACTCAGTGGGCTGTGGAATTTTCCACTTTTACAAAATGTAATTCCACTTTCTCTATGTTCTCCAGGGTTCTCTTCACTCTACATAGAGTGATCAACTTCTACTGCTCAAAACATTTGCCAGGAGAAAATTCTTTCCTCTTACTGCCCACAGACTCTCAAGAGAAGGAAGGGAAGTGAAGTGATGGTCCAGTAAATCTCTATCACAGAATAATTTCTGGCAGGTCTTCTGTGATTTCTTTTATGCCTTAGATATAGCAAACCATCCATTCCTTTCATGGTCAAACTTAAGGGCACTTTCTCCTTCCTTAGAGCTAAGGATACAATGTATAAAAGCTTGCAATTTACTATGGCTTCTCAAGAACTTTTGTTACCGTCTCTCTTATACTAAGTATCTCATACCTTTAAGAATTAACCCAGTCAATTTAATAAGCCTTGGTAAATAATCTAGTCCTTCTTAGTTAATACTCATACAAATAAAAAGGACTAATTCCAGGACAACTAGGTAAGAATACACTTACTAAGGTTGAACTGTAGAAATGCATTTGCAATAAATAAAAAACAACTACCCGGTAAAATGTGTAATATGGCTGGATGTGGAAGTATTTGAGAGTTATGTTTTTGAGACTATTTGAAGTTGTTCTTAAACATCACACTCACCTTAGTGATTTTCAGAAATTTTGAGGGGTCTAATACCCGACTATTCTTGGCCCCTTGAACAGTGTTCCACCCACCTTCATCCACTCTCTGGACACCTGCAGGAAAAACAGAGCGAGCCAGACTCTCATCTGTTTCAAATCAGTTTGACAATGAAAGGGTGAGCAATCTTTTCAACTCAGCAGCTCCGATTAAAACCCAGGAAAAAGACAAAAGAAACTGTGAAAGCACTGCTGACAGTCTCCTTACCACCCACAACATGAAAATTTCAGGAAGAAGCACTCTCCTGGTACCCATCTCTCATAGAACATTACCGACCCGAGAGAAGCCAGCTCATAGAAACGAACAAGGACTTAATGCTAGACTAATCCCCCCTAAGGGAGGGCCAAATCTAATGTGTATAGAGTTCATGTTGAGAATACTCTGGGAGAAATAAGAGGGAAATAATTTATTCCAAAGTTTATTTCACTTAATGATGTTATAAGACACACTATGGTTTGCTCATTCCCTTAAAACCTGCTTCTCCAAACTTTCAGGCCCTGAGAGGCAGAAAACCTTGACTCTTCTTTCTCACACGTTGCCCTTGTCAGCAAATCTTATCTGTTCAACCTTTTCAATATATGCAGCATCTAGCCGCCTCGTAACCACTCCTAACACTACAGATTTGGTTAGGCCAGCAATAAGCCGCAACTGGGATAAAAACATCCTGACTGGCTTCCTGCTTTCTTCTTCACCATTTCTCATTACGGCAGCCAGTGTGGCTCCAGTAAACTACGAGTCAGGTCTTGTCACTTCTTTGCTCAAAGCACTTCTTCATCTATTTCATTGTGAGAATAAGACAGACTCCTTATAAACAGTTTATCTGCTCTAAGTAACCTGGCCCCTGCCTCTCAGACCCCATCTCCTACCATTCTCCCCCTATAACCTTTGCTCTAGCCACAATGACCTTTTGGCGGATGCTTGAAAGACTGCTTCAGGGCATTTGTATTTACTATCCCCTTTTCCTAAAACCCCAGATATCCACATGAATTAACTCCTTCCCTTACTTCATTCAGTCTTTGCTCAAATAACACCAACTTAAATAGGCTTCCCAATCTTCCTAATATAAAAGCAACCTCTCTACTCATCAAACCTTGCATTCCTACTCCTTCTCTGTTTTAGTTTTTCTATAGAACATACCTGACAAACTTACATATTTAAGTATTTGTTCCCCTCTGTTCCCCCTAAGATGTGAGCTGCAGGAAATAATGGACTTTGTTTCTCTTGTTACGTGACAAGCACTGAATAAATATTTACTGAATGAAAGACCACCAAATTGTCTGTCTAAAAGCTTTTTCAATCCTCACATGCTTCTTGATTTTCTCTTTGCTAAGTGATACTAATGGTCATGAACATGCTTGATTATTCCTTGCTCCTGGGGAATGGAAAGCACACTCTCTTCCCTGGTGGAGTCACCTCTCAGAACTTCACTGAGTATACAGTGTCTCTGATAAATACCAGGTCATAGCTGTTGAATATTTAGTCGGTGTCAGTTGCTATGCTGAACACTTTGCCTATCTCATTTCAGCCTCACACAAATCCCAGGCACTATCATTCGATCAATTTTATAGATTAAGTGACTTGTGCAAGGTCACGCAGCTCGGATGCAGGAGAGCTGAAACTCACACCAAGACAGACTGGCTCCAGAGTCCACGCCCTCAGCCTCCATACTAATATGACCCAGTCCCCATCTGAGCACTTCACAGCACAGTGGACAAAATGAGCATTCCCATTTGGATGCCATCTCAGAAGAAACAATCTTATAAGAAAAATGATCATTTCCTTTCCTTTCTGAAAAAAGTTTCCTTTCAATGTCTCTAAACTGAGTCAACAGAATTTTCTATTTTCTCAGGTATAAAATGCTTACTATTTCACCTTTTTTTCTTTTTTTCCTGTTTCTTCCTTTTTATTTTTATCACTACCAAGTTTTAACCTCCTTCCACATAGATTTCAACTGACAACAGCATTTCTGAGTTTGGTACACCCTTTGATTCATCATGTGACGAGCAATGTGGTCTCTGCTGTTCAGTTGCTGAGTTGTGTCTGACTTGGTGTGAACCATGGACTTACACTGCGCTAGGCCTCCCTGTCCTTCACTATCTCCCAGAGCTTGCTCAAACCCATGCCCATTGAGTTGGTGATGCCACCCAGCCATCCCATCCTCTGCCGCCCCCTTCCCCTCCTGCCCTCAGTCCCTCTCAGCATCCGTGTCTTCTCCAGGGAGGAGCAGACCCCTTTTATTGATGTGTATCCAGCCCATCATCACGCCTTTGCTCAAAAGCATGCAGCGGCTCCTCAGTGTCAGCTCAAGCCCAAGTTCCTGATTTGGGTCCACTCTTTTTCGGCATTTTTCAATCCTTCTCAACCCTTAAATTTTACTCTAATCAGGCTTATTTATTCCTCTTTACAGTACATATTTACTTTAGTTTCATGATTATAATTTTTCCGGCCCTTCCAAATATTGGCCATCTACCAATGCCCAGTTCAAGTGTCCCTTTCCTGGGCAGGTTGCTATCCTGCCTGTTCTGAATTTTAACAGCTGGAGTGGAGAATACATTTCATAACTGATAGTATCTTCCGGTTGCTTGGAAACATTCCCTTTATTAGTTCTGGCTTCCAGAGGGAAGGAGCTGTATCTTCTACTTCTTTTCATATCCCTCACCTATACTGAGTATACAGAAGATGCTCAATAAAGTCTTCTTGATTGCTGACTTTGGAGTAATCAAAGGAATAATGCATCCTTCCCACATTCTCTGTTTTTACACAACAACCAGTCTCCAGGTGATGCCATATCACTTGCCAGTCACCACTCTGTTCTTTGGGTCAGTCTGTCTGCTCTCATCTCACATCTGAATGTAAAATTCTTAACATATCCATCCCTCAAGCCCCCGTGTTCTCTAGCGCCCGGTAGACCCACCCCTCACCTGGTCTTCTCTTCTCTTTGGTCATGAGTTGCTGGACCTTCCTCTGCTCTTCCTGTTCTTCTATTTTAGCTTCTTTGTGAATCTGTTCAATAGTTTTAGGCCCCTGATCTGCTCGTCGTGATACCCAGTTACACTATAAAAGGAGAAAACCAGGATGTCAGCCAGATAACTAAAAATAGAAAGAAAACTTTAGAGAATCGGCTTCTTACTTTCACTGCTGGGAAAGCATAGCATACACGTAAACCTGGCGCTATGGCCGGCTCGGCCACCTCACAGATGGCTCTGTGTGCAGTTCAGACGCAGCGCTAAACACTGAAAGCAGCCTCAGCCACTCTGAGTTACTCTACACAGAAGCCAATGCACAGAAATACAGAGCGAAAGAGTGGCCCAGCCATCTACCCACCCACCCACCCACCTATCTGCACCTTTTATCATTTTGTCCTTCTGAAAGGAGAGAGGAGAGGAATCAAGAGAGATCAGGACTTCTGGCCTTGACCCAGTCGGGTATATGTTACTCAGTTCACACCACACTCTGCTGGGGTTCTAAATCGAGGATGACGAGCATTTTCCCCCCTCGCACATCAAGGTTATGGTATGTGTACAAAGTGCTCTGAGCTCTAGCTCTAGTAATCCTCTCCGCTAAGGTAAGACAAGCTGTCTCCTTCCAGTTACACTTCTCCCATCCCTTCCCTTCTGAGCTACCGTCTCAATGTCTGATACAAATGTGAGTGACTGAAGGAAGAGCGAGAGCAGTTTTTAACATTTACTTATATTAGTTTGAGGCAAGAATGGCAAATAGATTTAAATCAGCATTCAAAATTCTGCTCAACTGGTAGTGGCTTTGTTAATGAGAAGGATCCTGAGGTCACGTCTCAGCTTAGCAAGATAAGGAGCCGTCGTCAATGCTGCCTGGTCTGCGTGCAGGGCAGGGTACAGAGGGGCACCTATATTCACTTCCTCTATCTTAGGGTCACTGGCACTGTATTTCCTCTCGGAGCTGAAAAAGGTGGTAGTGGTAAAAACCATACTTAGCATGACAAAGGAGGGAAAAAAGCAGCAGAACAAGAGGCTATACAGGAAAGACAACAGAGAGGAGAACATCTACATCTCCTGTGAGCTGGGCACATACATAACTCCCGAATCTTTATAACACACCTGCAAGGGAGACAATGTCACCACCTCAGAGATTAAAATGTAAGGCTCGGGGAAGAGAAATCATTTATTTTGAAGATGAGAATTCTTGATTATTTAGTATGTTAAGATTAAATTAAATGACCACAGCTTGAATTCAGAATGGCTGGTTTCAAAACTGCAAAGTGGTCTGATCACCAGAATGAAGAGAAGAAATAAGTTACAGACAGGCGGGTGCATATGCTCTTTGCCCTTTCACATGGCTCTCTCGTCACAGCTTGTCGATCCCTGTTCTGAGTCAAGCGGCAAAAGCATTAAGCCTTTACACATATAAATCCCAGGACATCCTCCCCAAGCCAAATCCTGAAAAGAGACTGGAGAGGTAGGTTGATTTTTCTACTTACCAGCCTTAGATCTATTACATCCTGAAGCATGAATCGAATCCTAGATGAGGTTTTTCTTTCTTTCACAATTTTCTCCATTTGATTAAAATACTGGTCCATACGTGGCTGCAAGATACAAAATCATTAGTATTCCTGGCTGAGGAGTTCAAATGTAGTTTTATCACACAGAATTTTAAGACAGCATAGGAATACAACTTTTGGCCAAAAGGAATTATGGTAGAATTTTTAATTGAACATGACACCCAGAATAAAGGCTACATATTCCAGGCGGCAGGCCATGGCCATATGACTAATTATAGGCCAACAGAATATAAACGGAAGGGTCATAGTGCATCCCCATGGAACCTTAAGAGAGAGGTGGCTGTGTCCTTTGCCCTTTTCTAACCTTGGCTATGACGTGAAGAAGTACTCCAGGGCTACACCTTAGGGGTGAGAAAATGTTACACTGGAGGAACTGAAATTTTTTGTCATCTCTTAGCCAGTCACCAGGCCAGCCTTAGAATTTTTACCCCTGAACTTCATTTACATGAGTGAGAAATAAACCTCAGTCTTACATACACTGATATTCGGGGGTTTTCTGTCACAGCCAAACATAACCCTAGCCGATTCCAATGTTATAAAACATTTCTGACATTATTTCTTTGATGCGTTTCTAATTTCCCTACCCCTTATTTGGACAGTACCATGTTATGTTTGAATTATAATATTTTTAATGATTTCTTATATTATGGTTAGATAGCCCTGTCATTAATTAGAGCATAAACTTGAGAAAGCTACTAGGTCTTCGTTCTTGTCTTGCCGTCAGTCCTGGCTCTTGGTAGCTTCCCCGTCACCCCCAAATTTCTGTCCACAGAAATGTACGGCTATTCATATACATACAAAGGGCCTGTAAAATAAAGGACACTGGACTGATCTCAATTCATGACCTAGCTTTTAAAGACTTTTGGACCCTCTTCACCTCTGACTTTCATGAAAACGTGGTAAGGAGCACCATGGCCCAACACTGACAGAGAGAAGGACAAAAGAAAGCACGCAGCCTCGGCTGCTGGGGTGGGATGGAGGCCTGTGTTGACAGTCAGCTGCCGCAGCCGACAGAGTCCCTGCAGGAGGGTTCTGAGATTTGGGGGTGGTACCTTTGCTTTCTCGAAGTCCAGGTCTTTGCCAATTGTGGTGAGCAGGCGACACAGACACTCGAGGGATTCCTCATCGTGGTTCTTCAGCAGCTTCACCACACAGTCATGCATGATGGCTTCAGTCAGCATTTTGAGTTTAAAGAGCTCGCCGATGAACTTGATGTTGCCAATGGATCTCCGCCGGGCTTTATCTTTAGCCTCTTCCAGTTCATCATGAAGCCTTGTCCTCTCCTCTGGCTATTGCATGAGGATGAAAAACAGAATCTTGAGGATGAAGATCGTACTACTCAAAAGATGCTGAAAACACACGTGTGACTGGTGTTGCCTGTGTGCTCGTCCAGTGCAGACCTGGCAAGTCTCCTATGAAGCGGCGGGAGGGAGACTATGGAGCTCGGCACTGCTCACGAAAAGCTCAAGGAAGGAGTCAAAACCAAGAAAAATGATCACGCTAATTTGAAGGTGGAGGGGCAGGATGGTTCAGAGGTGCCGCTTAACATTAAGAGGCATACACCAATGAAAACTTAGCACCCCAATGAAACCCTATGTGAGTGACAGGGTTTGTCAGTGAGGCAGGTCAATTCCTATCTGACGGGCAGCCAATCAATGAAAAAGACACACCCGAACAGTTGGAAGTGGAGGATGAAGATACAACTGTTGCGTTCCAACAGCAGACAGTAGGCGTCTACTAAATAGGGAACCCCTAGAATTCTATTCCTCCAGACCAAAAAGACACTCTCCGTTAGAAAATCACAGTTCGGCTCCACCACATCCTGACCTCTAGCGTCGTCTCTCTACTCTTTCACTTTCTCCCTCTCGTTCCTTTACTACACATACAGCAACCGGTGTACATGCACACGCAGAGTGCACTTTAAAAAAAAGGCACGGCCAGCGGTACGTTCTGACGGATATCAAGTGAAGATGGGATGGGGAAAAGTACTGGTCTGGTGAAAACATCCCCTTTATCTCCACTGGGGCATGCTCATCACCTCTTATCTTTATACTCCATATATTATCTTGCTTTCATTGTCTAACACAAAGAGAACAACATAAAAATTCTTGCACTCCTTGTCTGATTGGAGGATTTTAATGTTTTCATTTACCATTGTACAACCAGTGACAACTTTGTAACTTTCTTATATGCATCTGTTACACACAGGGCAATCTCTGCTTAAAGTAAGGATAAATTACTCTAAAGAAGAAATGATCCTATATAATTTTCCCTTCAAGTCAAGTGTCTTGTTGTTTAAATAAATTTCTTGCTTAGATTAAGGGTCAGGTAGAGCCTTTGAGGTTCTGACAGTTAACCACAGACCTATTCAGAAAATAAAAGTATACCCACGAGTTCACATCCATTTCAGGAGACTTCTGGAATTCAGAAACCTCTCTGAAGTCTAGGTTCTGAATCCCTGTCTGAGAAGGTTGAGTCGCTTTAACACGTGGCGCTAAAAGGAATAAAGCTTTCCTCTAAACATCAATACGCTATATCTCCACCTGAAGAAGAGGCCACAGGCACCTACTGAATTAGCAGGACGATGAGGTGGCCGGATTCATGGAAATTGTGGTAACCTCAGAGTGCACAGGCACAGTTTTTCTGTGCAAACACTTACAGCACTGGCAGCCTCGAGCTCCTTCTGCTTCTTCTCAAAGACATCATCATCGGCTTTATCTTTCTCAAATTCCTTCTGGCACCGGTTCAGCAGTAGCTTCCGGAAGTTCACTGTGTTACCAGGCTTGTCTGCCATGGGCACTTTCAGCTGCATCCAGATGGGAAAATGCAAATGTGGCAAGATTACTTAGAGAAATCCAACCATTTTCTCAAAAGGTCTATTTTCTTTATTGTGCAAAATAATGCTGACCGAACCACAGGTAAGCATTCTACAAAAGATACACGATTTAGCTTTAGGCATTTCGTGTTTTCAATGGTTAAGGAGTTTTAAATTTTATATAGAAAAGATACACATTCCTCTCATATAAATGTACCGCATCCTCGACGGCTGGATGTGCCTCTAGCTGACTTTGAAATCCTTGTAATACTATTACAACGATGACTCTGCACTCCTCTAGACCTTTTTAACTGTCAAAGGTTATTATTTTTGTTTTTCAAACTACTACAGTAGGCATTTTGGTTTCAAGAATGAAACCAATAAAAATGAAATGAAGCAGGAGAATTTCACGGTCATAGGAAAATTGTTGGAGGTGAGATCCTTATTCTAGAAAGATGCAGAAGTGTGTGTGTGGGGGGGTCACGTTTCAGAATATCTGAGACATCTTTTCCTAAGGGGGCTGTCACAACACTGCAATGCTAGCATCTGACTTGTCTACCGATACACCATGTTTATTGATTATTTCTTATGTGACAGAAGAAAACACTAGTTCTCTATGAGCTGCCTAATAAATGTCCATCGTAGACACATTCTTTTGATACCCAGAAAGACTCAGGACAGGGAAGGGGCCAGGTGGAGGCAAGATGCTTGTAACATGTCCATACAAAACCAATGAACAATTGTTTTCTAGTAACTGCAATAGCTTCACCTTCAAGGTTACTTGTAACTAAATACAGAGACATTCTTATTCAGAATATAAAGTGACCAGCATAGTGATTGACTAAAAGATTCTATTTTACAGACAAAATCCTGAGTACCATTTTGAACAGCCATGACAATATGGCAAAATGATTTTCCTGGAACCACAAAGTGGCTCCCAAACTCCTGAAATATGTGGTCTTTGTCCTAGATTCAGTGGGAGAAGTTAATAAAAAACGGGATGCCTTGTATTTATATTCACAGAAGAGTCAGCAACCAGGATGGACTTTTGGACAGCTGCTGATCAAGGCTGCATGGCTAGAAACTCGAGGACTACGATGCCACAGCATATGTGTGCTAGGGCTGACAGCACACTCTCCAGCATACTCCCAGTGAGACACGAAGACCGATCAACAAGGCCAGCTCTTAACAGCCAGAGCCCAATGTTCATTTCACCTTTTTTTAACTTAGAGGAGAAGAACATCAAATATAGATTCTTTTTAGACAATCACAGGAAAGCTAACATGTCCTTATGTCCACATTCAGGCCATACAAATACCAGTGACAACAGGTTATGCCAAAGTCAGGCCCATTCTATGATCACACAAGAAAGTAGGTTTTCAATTTATGTGTACGTTTTTGGCTTTGCAGAACCTTAGGTGTGGCACGCCAGACATTTAGTTGTGGCATGTGAGATCTAGTTTCCCAAGCAGGGATCAATCCCAGGTTTCCTGCACTGGAAGCACAGAGGCCTGGACCACCAGGGAAGTACTAAGAGCAGGTACTTAACTAGCCTTAAAGAAATGAAACATGAGAGCAAAGGGTTTTCAAAGCAGAAGCCAAAAGTAGACTCCATCTTTTACTATCTACAACCCAGAATATAAAGTAGCAGCATATCTGAGAGGTTCTATGTAATAGAGCACCTGGCATGACGTTAGGTTCCAGAATAAACCAAAGGTTCTAAAATTCAGCAGTTACATTAAATTTGCTACTGTACAGGAATTCAAATAAACACACCAAGAGGTTTTTGCCAACTTAGCATATCCACCACTATCTATATAAGCATTAAGGACATTATAGACTGATAGATAAAAATCATCTGGGCACAATTTATCAGCCTTAAAAAGATTTTCCCTGAATTATGGATTTACTACGTAGAAGATGGGAAAAATGTGGATAATATGAAAATTCAAGCCACTGTCTTAGTGAGAGGGACCAGGACTAAAATGAGTTAGAAAGGTCAAATAAATACAACATGTGTGTTTTATTTACAGGAAGGAACAAGTAGAAATGACATAAAGCAAGGGAGAATTTCCCTATACAAAATGTGTTAAAGGATTTGCTTTTTATACCTTTTATGTAGAAAAGGCTACATTGAAAAGATTCACTTACATGATTTTCTTTCTTTTTTTTTTTGCTTGATTTTAAATGAAGGCAATTCTTTTAACCCAGATTCGTTCATCATCCAAACAAGGGAGGCACAATCCCTGTGTCTAAGCCAAGTGCAGCTTTAGGCATCCAATGAAACAGGTTTGTTGGAAGCGCTCTGAGTCACAGAGAATAACGTTTACCTGGCTTATTTGGAACACTCAAAGTCAAAGAGCACTGGAATCCTGAGTTGTAAAATCAGGGTTTGAATCCCAGCTCTACACCTCATCAGTATGTAAATATGAGTAAGCTACCTCATTAAGCCTTAATCCCTTCATCAGCAAAAGGATGCATTCCCATGATTACAGACTGTGGGACCCCATGAAGCAGCTGGTCCACAGGAGCTGTGGGGACAGTCATAATCCCAGGTAGGCCACGTGACCTTGGCCAAATCACCTAGCTTCTCTGAACTTCTATTTCTTTCTAAAATGCGGATAACATCTATCTCGTAGGACTATTTGACGGATTAAATAAGACAGTCTAAGTAAAACAAGTAATAGTGCCCAGAACATAGCTAAGAATTCTATAAACTAATAGAGCTATATTTAAATTTGGAGCTGCACTGATATGTTTATTAGTAAAATTTAAGAGAAATCTATATTGTAAAAACATAAACATCAAAGGAAGTGTTTAAGTTAGTTCATAAAGCAATTTGGGAGAGAACCACAAAAGGCAAGAGAATTCTGCTATCCCCAAATGGTGGTCACGCAACAGTTCACATGTACGGGACATAAAGAGCCCGTGACTGTTGCATCTGCTTGTTAGATATGTTCACAAGGAAGTATTAAAGTGGAACAATCAGCAGAATGGCCACAGACCTGCAAGCACATCTGTCTCTAAGTGAATGAAGGTCTGGCTACACCACGCCCTAAAGACTGGTTCTGGTTAACAGGGGCTGTGGAAATACGGAAATAGGCCAGGGAGGATACCGCCCAAGAACTGTGATGCACGGTAATCTTCTTCTTAAGAGATGTTCAATTCAACAGAATTACAAAAGTATGATAATATTAAGTTGACTTGTGTTGCTAAGGGACACTTGACTGGTCAGGAGACTCAGTAAAGTTGGTTAGTGAGAACATGAAGAGTGAATGTCTTAATCTGGTAGGGCTGCTATAATGAAATACCACAGACTGCGTGGCTTAACGGATGTTTATTTCTCACAGTTCTGGAGGTCGTAAAGGCCAAGGTCAAGGTGCAGGCAGCTCTGGTTCCTGGGAAGGACCCTCTTCTTCAGATGTCTGCTGTGCAGACACCTGCCTTCTCCTCTATCCTCATGTGGTGGAAAAGAAATTCTAATACCTTTTCCTATTTATTAAAGGCACTAATTTCCATCATGGGAGATCCACCCTTATGACCTCAACTAAAGCTAATTACCTCTCAAAGGCCCCATCTCCTAACACCATCACATGGAGAGTTGGGCTTCAGCCTACGAGTTGGGGGAGAGATAAACATTCAGTTCCTAACAGCAGAAGAGGTAGATGCTTGAAGATGTGATCGTGGATAATACCAAAGATGAAGGTGACATGCCACAGTGAGAAGACGCTCTCTCTCAGACAACTATAATTTCATTAAACAGTAGTCTGGAATTAAAACTAAAAGGCTAAGTGCTTCAGACAGGTTGTTTGGGAGATGATTCCTTAGAAAGTGAGGGAGTCAATGGGGAATATTTTATGCCAAGACTGTGGTAAGCTAGATTTGCTGGAGGCACCTACCGTTTAACTTTCACACAGCAGTAAACTAACCACGTGCCACTGCACTATACTGTAAGCTAATGGTGTCCATCTCATCGCAGTGAGACCTGGCCACATGCCGGTCAGCCAGCAACCTTGGGGACGAATGCTGTCAGCATCAGGTAGCCATTTTCTTCAAGCAACAGGATCTGAACTGCTAATGTATTTGTGAGTATGGATGGTAAATACTTCTCCTGCTTAAAAGGATCAAACTTCCTGAACAGTTGTGTATTAATTAAGTCCAACAGGAGACTAGAAAACAGAAGGACAAGTCCTGGCCTTGCTTATTAGCATGCTCAGGATTTTCAGGGCTGTCCCAGAGCATAAAGATGCTAGTGGTAATCCATGGCCCAGTAGCTATTTTGCTTAAAGCACGTTCTGGTCTGCAGTAAAGTATCTGGAATGACTAGTATAATACAAACAAGTGGTATGCCCAAACTAACTCTAAAATGTGAAGTGAACAGCAATAAATCAATTGTTCAACAGTAACTCCTGGGTCTACAGTGACATACTATCATTTATCAGTGGTGATGTCCTGGCCTTAGTAAATTCCCAACTAAAAATGAACTTAACATGACCTGTATGTACGATAAACACATCTGCCAAAACGTGTTCTATTAGATACAGTCGAAGAGGTATACAGCACTTAGGGATGTCCACAGACTGAAAAGGGAGCGGTCCAGTTATGAAAGGGTAAGCCATTTCTCATCAGTCTCCCCGTCAGTGGCACATTAAAGGGGCAGCGTTAGAAGTCTCGGATCTGATGTAACAGGATGCAGAATGCAGACATTTACCCACAGTGCCATTCTTTACAGTTGAGGCCTGCATGCCTGCCACAGCAGAGATTAAAAGTAACAAAAGCACGGTCTTAAGGTACAAAAGAAACTCAAGTTATACTTTCATTCATTTATCCATTCACTCAAAACACATGTCTGAGGGTCTATTACGCACCAGAAACCATTTCAGGTGCTAGGAATTTAGCAGTGACCCACTCTTGGAACTTAGGCTCAAAAGGAGTTCCGAGTTGGGGATTTTCTTTAAATTTCGATTAAAATGAACAGTGCAATAGACCTGACTAATAATCCAATTTATAATTTTATTTAAGCATAGATTTAGATACAGGATAGCAATTTCTAGTGTTTGCCCTTCTTTATTTGCCACTCAACTCAGATGTCCTTGGAGCTTCCCTGGTGGCTCAGAGGGTAAAATGTCTGCCTGCAATGCAGGTTCGATCCCTGGGTCAGGAAGATCCCCTGGAATGAAATGGCAACCCACGCCAGCACTCTTGCCTGGAAAATCCCATGGACAGAGAAGCCTGGTAGGCTACAGTCCATGGAGTTGCAAAGAGTGGGACACGACTGAGCGACTTCACTTTCATTTTCACTTTCAGATGTTCTCCTCCTCCTAAGAGAAGCACTGAGTTCTAGTGAAATGCCCTGCAGTCTGTGAAGAGGGCTTCCCTGGTGGTTTAGATGGGAAAGAACCTGACTGCAGTGCAGGAGACCAGGGTTCCATCCCTGGAATGGGAATATCCCCTGAAGAAGAAAATGGCAACTCACACCAGTATTCTTGCCTGGAAAATTCCAAGAACAGAGAAGCCTGGCGGGCTGTAGTTTGGGAAGGGGGTCTTGCAGATCTCTGCGGTCGTTCCCACCTGAACCAGAAGCAGCAGCAGCGCACTCTAGAGGCCCAGGTTACTGCCTCTTGCGACGTCTTTAAGTCTTAGGTGCCTGAGGTTTCACTTAGCAGAGCCGGCAGCTGCACAGGAATCTAAAAAAGTGTGTCTGTGTACACAATAAATATGGTGTGAAGTGAAGTGAAAGTTGCTCAGCTGTGTCCTACTCTTTGTGACCCCATGGACTGTACAGTCCATGGGATTCTCCAGGCCAGAATACTGGAGTGGGTAGCCTTTCCCTTCTCCAGGGGATCTTCCCAACCCAGGGATTAAACCTGGGTCTCCCACATCACAGGCGATTCTTTACCAGATGATACGCAGAGCCAAATGGTAAAGCCGAAACTATTGTATCAATTTCCTCTGTAAATCTAAAGAATTCCTTTTCAGAAAGCCTACCTACCACCCCTTAGAATATCAAGGAAAACTGACAAACAACTGTATTCTCAAGCCCTCCCCTAGGCAAGAACTGCAAAGTGATTTATGGAGGTGTATGATTGAAGTGAATGACAGAGTCAGAAAAAAAAGTTTAAAAACTGCTCTGAGGGAATTCCCTCCCAGTCCAGTGGTTAGGACTCCACACTTTCACTGCTAAGGGCGGGGGTTCAATCCCCGGTCAGGGAACTGAGACCCCAACAAGCTGTGCAGTGTGGTCAACAAAACAAAAACAAAACAACCCTGTTCTGAACAATGACAATAAGTATTCTCTTAAATCTTAAAATCTCAACAATCTAGACCAAGTTTCTCATCCTTGACACTAAGAATGTTTCGGGTTGGACAACCCTTTGTTGTAGGTGGCTGTCTTGTGTACTGTAGGATGTCCAGGAGCATCCTGGGCCTTTACACACTAACATGCTAGCAGTCGTAGCCAAAAATGTCTCCATTTATTGCCCAAGGTCAGAAAAAACATACCAACCCCGAGACTTTAAAATCAGAGATCTAAGTCTCTGTTTGAGCTTGTTGTTCTGTAGCTAAGCTGTGTCTAACTCTTTGTGATCCCATGGACTGCAGCACATCAGACTTCCCTGTCCTTGCCATCTACCAGAGCTTGCTCAAGCTCATGTCCACTGAGTCGGTGATGCCATCCAACCACCTCCTCCTCTGTCACTGCCTTCTTGTCCTGCCTTCAGTCTTTCCCCGCGTCAGGGTCTTTTCTAATGAGTTGGCTCTTCACATCAGGTGGCCAAAGTATTGGAGCTTCACCTTCAGCATCAGTCCTTCCAATAAATATTCAGAGCTGATTTCCTTTACGATTGACTGGCTTGATCTCCTTGTCCTCCAAGAGACTCTCAAGAGTCTTCTCCAGTACCACAGTTCAAAAGCATTGATTCTTTGGCACTCAGACTATATAGTCCAATCCCCTGGCAGCTCAGATGGTGAAGAATCCGCCTGCAATGCAGGCAAGCCGGTTTTGATCCCTGGGTGGGGAAGATTCTCTGGGGGAGGAAATGGCAATCCACTTCAGTATTCTTGCTTGGGAAATACCATGGACAGAGAAGCGTGGCGGACTACCGTCCATGGGGTTTCAAGAGTCAAGACACGACTGAGTGACTAACACTTCCACTAGCTCTTGTTCGAACTAGGGTTCTATCATTTAACACTGGAAACCTCCATATGTATAAAATCCCTATTTAGGCAATTTTCCAACTTCCAAAAAATGTTTTAAAATAGGAATAATAAAATGGTTGTGAGGATTCTATCAGTTAGATGTAACACATCCCCCCAAAATACTGCTATGATTCCCACTACTCTTTAGAAACATGACTGTGTGGGCAATTATAACTAGATTCCAATACTTCAGATTCATGATAATCCATGCAAGTGGCATGGGTCTATACATTCTTAGGACTATGAACTAGGCCAAAGATCTTACAATCTGACCTGCAGATGTGTCTCAGTAAAACATAGAGATAATGAAAGTGAAGCTACTGAAATAACCTAATGAATATAATGAACAGAAAAAGAATACTCCCCTGGGTAATATCTTAATTTTTAAATTCACTCTCATTTTCTCTCATTCTGTTGGAGGAACTGTTTCTCAAACTAACAATTATGTTAAAAAGAAAACAAGAAGCACTTGTGGTCACGAAGGACTGGAAAACGAGCAGATCCTTCTTGTTTGATTTCACAAGAAGCATTATAATAGGAAACCAAAACTCACAGCAGAGAAAATGTGCTTAGGCTGGCCTCAGGGAAACATACACTGTCACTTCAGGTTTGGACAACACTGCTCATGGCCATGCCATCTGAAAACAGTCAGCTCAACTCCACTTCCTCCTTCATAAAGTATAAAATAAGAGCACACACTCAAGTATTCATCACTCAAGTTTGCTAAAACTTAGTATCTTGATATATGTACCTTCATCTTTCATTTTTAAGAACTAAATATTCAAGGTTAAGGGCTCTGAGCATTAAAAAATTTTTTTCATTCTATTGCTTGCTCTTCTTTTCAAAGTTTAGCTTCGAGAACACTGAAGCCTCCCAGGGCTTCACTTAAAGGCTCTCAGAGCACCATCACTTTCCAGCCTTCAAGTTAATCCCATTATCCTGTATTTTTATAATAACCACTTTCTTGCTTTTCTTTGTTTTACCATCCCGATATGCATTTCCACATCCCGTATTTGTTTCTGAACTTTAAACAGACAAACAATATAACATATACTCTCGGGTCTGGCTTCTGCTGAAGCTTTTTCTTGTTACAGCCATGGGCACTCAGTTATGGTTTGGTTTGACTGTCCTAGTGTGAACATGCAACAGTTCATCCATTCTACTGTTTATGGGCAGTTTCAAGTTTTTACTCATTATGAATAATGACAAACATTTTCATATGCTTCCTGGCCCATCAGAAATGTACGTTTATCTGTTGCATATATTCTTAAGAATGGAAATGCTGGTTATAGCAAAAAAAAAAACAAAAAAAAAACCCCACAAAAAAACTGCAGATTTGGTAGATAATGCTAAACTCTTTTCCAAAGGCGGGGGGAACCTCCAGATTTTGTAGATGATGCTAAACTCTTTTCCAAAGTGCTGTTAAACAATTTATATTCCTACTGGCCCTATTTGACAGTTCTGGTTGCTTCACCTATTTGCAAACATCTGGTAAATTTAGCAATCTGGTATTACTGCATGGTTTTATCTAATTAATTTTTTTCATATTTATTGGTCATTTGGACAACCTCTCTGGTGAAATATTTAAGTCTCTTGTCTATTTAAAAATTAAGCTGTTTTCTTGTTAATGTAAGTTTTTTCAATACTTTTTTAATTATTGGAGGAAAACTGTTTCACGATCTTGTGTTGGTTTCTGCATGCAACACAAATCAGTCATAACTGTATGTGCATATATCCCCTCCTTCATGCGCCTCCCTCTGCCCAGCCCCTCCTCACCCCCAGGGTCATCAGGCTGGGCTCCCTGTCAGCTGTTTCACACATGGTGTGTAAGTGTCAATGCTACTTTCTCAATCAGTGTGTCCTTTATTGGATTTTTACGCTGCAATTATCTTCTCCTAACACGTGGCTTGCATTTTTACTTAATGGTGACATCTTTTCATTAAAAATGCTAATTTTAATGTAGTTTGATTTACCAACATTTTCATCTGCATATGGTAACTTTTGTGTCCTAAGAAACTTGAAGACAAATCACTGTTTCTTTTTAATATTGTTTTCTTCCTGTAATAAGCTTTACTAGCTTTCTTTCAGCCTTTTTAAAAAAAGACATGCTTGAAGATTGTAGGAAATCTTTTATCATCTTTTAACCTCTCATTAATTTTCTTTTTGGGGGTCTCAGTGCTTCAGTCTGGATTCACTTACCTTCTAGTTCATAATTCTTTTCTTCAGCTGTGTCTCATCTGCTATTAAACCCTCTTACTGTCTTAATTTTAATATTCAGTTTTGGAAATTCTATTCAGTCCTTTTTATACTTTATCTTTCTCTACCTAAATTGTCAAATCTATCACCTTGAATGTAAGCATATTCATTCAACATCTGTGCCTGATAAAACCAGAATCTGGAACCCAACACAGGGCATTTGCTTGTTGTTGGTTCTCATTCATCTTTCTCCCTTGTGTGCCTAAGTATTTTTTAAAATAAACTGTGGTATATTCTTCTGTCTTCTTTAGGCTTATTATGGTTGCTTCCTATTGTTCACTATTAAAATCAACACATAAACATTCTAATATATGATTCCTTGTGCACAAACGGGAATTTCTCTGGGATATACACCAAGAAGTGAAATTACTGGGGAATAGCATATGAACATCTTCACAGCTGTCTAATTACTCTCCAAAGTGATTATGCTCATCTTTGCTTTTTGCCCTCACTCTCATGGATGTGACTTGCACAGAATCTTGTCATTTCTTGTTAGTAATAAGGAATAACACTGAGTATCTTTTAAGTTTATGAGCCAATGGATTTCATTTCTATGAATTGCCCATTTTTTATATTGGGCTTTTCTTTTTCTTACTGATTTGCTTTTTTCCCTTTCAGCTCTGGATTCTAACATTTTGGCAGCTATATGCATTTCAGATATATTCTCCCGGGCTGTGGCTTTACCTTTTTATTTTATTTATAGCACCATTTGCTGCACCAAGGGTTATACATTTTAACAGTCATATTTTATATTTTCCTCCTTTATATTTATTTTGCATCTTGCTGAAGAAATTTTCCCCAAAGTTCATAAAGATAGCCTTATTTTACTACTAAGAGATTACCTTTTTCATATTTAGGTTTTCATTATTTTTATGGCTATTTTTGTATTTGGTTTGTATTACACATTTATGAATAGTCTCACTGCCAACCTTAGGTAAAACAAATCACTGTTAAATAAAACAAACCTCAAAAGTAAGTTAGCTATGATGTTAGAAGTTAGGACAGTGGTCATTTTTAAAGGAGAAAGGTACAATTACATTTATTGACCAGAGAGTTAGGTGTGTTCACTTTGCTGATATACAATGAAAAATACACTAATGTGGTAGCTTAAAATTAAACATTATGAGAGTATTTAAATCATTAATTTATATTTAACTTATATGCAGAGTACATTATGAGAAATGCTGGGCTGGATGAAGCACAAGCTGGAATCAAGATTGTAGGGAGAAATATCAATAACCTCAGATATGCAGATGACACCAACCTTACAGCAGAAAGTGAAGAAATAAAGAGCATCTTGATAAAAGTTAAAGAGGAGAGTGAAAAAGGTTGCTTAAAGCTGAACACTCAGAAAATTAAGATCTTGGCATTTGGTCCCATCACTTCATGGGAAATAGATGGGGAAACAGTGGCTGACTTTATTTGGGGTGGGGTGCTCCAAAATCACTGAAGATGGTGACTGCAGCCATGAAATTAAAAAATACTTACTCCTTGGAAGGGAAGTTATGACCAACCTAGACAGCATATTAAAAAGAAGAGACATTACTTTGTCAACAAAGGTCCGTCTAGACAAGGCTATGGTTTTTCCAGCGGTCATGTATGGATGTGAGAGTTGGGCTATAAAGAAAGCTGAGCACTGAAGAATTGATGCTCTTGAACTGTGGTGTTGGAGAAGACTCTTGAGAGTCCCTTGGACCGCAAGGATATCCAACCAGTCCATCCTAAAGGAGATTAGTCCTGAATATTCACTGGAAGGACTGATGTTGAAGGTGAAATTCCAATACTTTGGCCACCTGATGCAAAGAGCTGACTCATTTGAATAGACTCTGATGCTGGGAAAGATTAAGGGCAGGAAGAGAAGGGGAGGACAGAGAATGAGGTGGTTGGATGGCATCACCAATGAGATGGACATGGGTTTGGGTGGATTCTGGGAGTTGGTGATGGACAGGGAGGCCTGGCATGCTGCAGTTCATGGGGTCGCAGAGTCAGACACGACTGAGCAACTGAACTGAACGGAATTTAACAAAAACTATAAATGAGCAATTTTCCTTTTACCAAACTATTTGTATTTATGTTATACTTCAATAAAAAAGTTTAAAAATAAATATCCTTTGGTATGTAACTTTGGGAGAACCTGTTCTAAAGAAGTAAAAGCTCCAGCGTCTACTTAGCTGTGTACTGCAGCACTGCTTCTGGTTGCAAAAAAAACCCTCCAAAATAAAAAACCAGAAACAACAAGGGGTGAGGCAGGGGCAGAAGAGGGGAAAATGAATGAAAGAAAATTTATATGTGTATGTGTGTATGTGTAACGGGATATATGAAGCTATTAAAAGTGTGAGTAAAATCTATCTGCAATGACCTATGGGTATGTCTAAAACATACTAAGTGGGGATAGAAAGCAAAATGCAAAATAATGACATTTTCAGTTGAAATAAAAAATTTAAAACATTTTCTTTACACATATGTGTATATTTTGATATGATTTTATAAATATAAAGAAAATTATGGAACAATACAATCACTTGCACTCATTGCCTTGGAAGGAAAGGAAACTTAATTGACTGGGGCTTCAAGGGAAAAATATTAACTTTTTCTGTGTATTTCCCTATTCTGTTTGAATTATTCCAATAGGTTTACTTTATAATTTAAAAAAATCCAGTAAAGTTTAAAAACTATTATTATAAAAGGGTCTGTCACAACAAAAGGCCCAGAAGCAGCTGGCTCATCTGTGGATTCTCCCCATTCCGAGCTAGCTCGCCGGGCCTCTAGGGCCATTCTCATCAACAGTGTTCTCTATTAAAATAACTGTTTGACTGAGTCCCTTCACTGTTCACCTGAAACTATTACAATTGACTAGTAACTATTGATCAGCTATACCCCAATACAAAATGTTTTTTGGTGTTAAAAAAACAAAATAATAACAACGAAAATTCACAACCCTTCACTGATTCAATAAAAAAACTGGTAAAAAGCATAAAATTATGAGCCAGAAGATCTAGGATCTGGTCCTAGCTCTAATTTTTGACTGCAGGGTTTCATGGCTGCCACAATGAAACAAAGGGCATGAGCTGAGGCATCAGTCCGCTTTCCGGGGACTATAGTACGTTAGAAGGCAATACCGCAAGTGACTGAGTTAAATAATCCTAGATTTGAGTTCCAGCACTGCCACTTACTAGTTATGTGACTATGAGCACGTTATTAATCTTTTTTTAAGCCTCACTTTCTTATTTAATAAAGTGGGACTAATAATACTGACCTAAGGCTTATAAGTGAAAGTGAAGTTGCCCAGTCGTGTCCGACTCTTTGTGACCCCATGAACACCAGGCTCCTCTGTCCGTGGGATTTTCTAGGCAAGAGTACTGGAGTGGGTTGCCATTTCCTTCTCCAGGGATTCTTCCCGACCCAGGGATCGAACCCAAGTCTCCCGCATTGTAGACAGACGCTTTACCATCTGAGCCCCCAGGGAAGTCCTGGTGGCTTATAGTAAGTGTTAAAATGACACACGCGAAGCATTTCTCCACACTACAACCTGCTGCTCAGTCACTAAGTTGCGTCCGGCTCTTTGTGACCCCATGGACTGCAGACAAGCCAGGTTCCTGTGTCCTCCAGTCTCCCGGAGTTTGCTCAAATCCACGTCCACCGAGCTGGTGATGCTATCTAACCATCTCAGTCTCGGCCGCCCTCTTATCCTTTTGCCTTCAATCTTTCCCAGCATCACTAGTAGTGCGAAGTATTACAATCATCCTCATTCTATGCCTAATATTTTAAGATCTCCACAATCTTTACCACCACCAATTTAGTTCTGAATCATTTAGGGCTACGACAGGCTAAAACTGAGCTAGATTTTACAAACACAATCTCATCCCAATTAATTTCATCAATATAACAACCTTAAATTATATAAATTAATCTTATTTTATGGATTAAAAAAAAGACACTTAAAGAAGTTATGTAACTATTCTGAGGTGACAAAGTCAGCAAATGGCAGAGTTGGAATTTAAAGGTAAAACTGTCATAGTCTCACAGCACTATAAGACTCCAAAGCCAGTGGTCGGAGCCTTAATGCCATGCTTGTTGCCTGAGACCTGAGCCTGCGGGAGTACATTCCTCCTTCCCTGTATTTGTACTCACCACCCCTCTCCATTCAGGCTGAACTAATCCTACCTGCGTCTTAAAAGTTTGTCATTTCCCAGGAATATGGTGATTTCTTCTTCTTTCAACTTGATATTTCAGGCTGAATCATCCAATCACACACTAAGACACTACACATCACAAAATACCTTATGAGTGGTTTTTTTTCTTGCTAATGCTATTTTTCTCCAATACGGACTTTTTGTCCCTTGAAGACAGATGATGTGCTTTTTCCCTAGTCCCAACAGATTACCTACTTTTAACACAGGCATTCAAAAGCACTGGTATAAAATGATAGAATTTTGAATTTTCATAGGCACAATGACAATAAGGTGTGATAGTTAAGGGAAAACTCAAATAGTAAAGGACACACGTTTCTGATACAGGTACCTTGGTAATAGGCAGAGAAAACACAGATGACACAGGGCAGTTTTACGACTGCAGAATAGAGGATAATGAGCACTAACCAGAAGCTCTTGGTCTCCCATTCTCTCTTGCCCTAGATTTGACCGGCTGTGGACAATGTAAAGAGAAAGAAATCTAATAGTATCTAAGAGAGTGTACCATCAGTTTTGAAACCTTTATGACCACAGCTATGCTACCACTTTTACAAAGGCTAGACTCAGAATCAACATGCCTTCCAATTTTGAATCTAAATGTAAATGTAAGCATTTGCTTTATTTCTATAAGATGATACACCAGGAAAAACTGGTTGCCCATGACAACAATTCCACATTACAAATTTTAACCTTTAATCTTCCCCACACTGCATGGGACCACAAAATGCCTATTTCAGTCTTACCTCCATATCCCCTTCAGAGGTGAAAATACATTATAAAGCAAGGCTATTTTTATACAATGAGAATACTATATGCACTAAAAATATATTCTCCCCTTTACTCTGCCCCATTAACACTTCTGGGAAGAATATGTAGTGAGGGGAGAATATACCTCTTGGAGATTTCTCGTTTTACTCCTTCCTCTCTTCTTACCGTTACTAGGCATCGACACATGTTTGCATAAGCCACAGAGAAACTGGGTTCGTCAATAGCCTTCTCAAAGACCAGGTCAATGACTCCTTTCAGCCGCTCCTCTGTGTCAACAGTAAGTCCTGACACTTGCTTCATCAGCTGGTTGAACATCTGTGGTGTCAGTTTATTTAAGATACTTCGAACTTTTCTAAAAAGTTCCTAGGACCACAAAAAAGAAGAAACTATTATATTATCTGTGACAATATGATGCTTTCTATAAGGACTAATATTTTATTTGTAATTTATAAGTGCAATTTCCTAAATCATTAACAAAGACTGTGAATGAGTCACGAAATACTTATATCTATTTTATCATATATTAAAAATTTATACCACCTATTTTTTTTCTACTACTGATGAGAATTGAAGGAACTAGGTATATTCACATTCCACTGGTGAGGCTATAATTTGGCATATTTCCAAGGGCAGTTTGACAATGTGTACTAAAACTCATAAATCAGCAATTTTAACTTTCATAAATTTATTCATATTTAAGGATAGGTTAAAAAGGATTTTAGCTGTCATAACTTCAATCAGTAACCTTTTAGAGCAAATAGCTTAAATGTTCTAAAATAGAATTTCATCTACAAATGGTAAAATATAAATTATCATATAAAACACTAGGCAGAAGTTACTATAATAATGTTATAGAAAGCTTCATCAAATTACAAATAGAAGTGAACTTCCTCAATGAGAAAAAGGCCATTGATAACCTTACTCAGTGGTGAAAGAATAAGTGTTTTCCCCCTAACAGTGAGAACAAGACAAAAACATCTGTTCTCACCATTTCTATTCAAAATCTTACTGGAGGTCCTATTCGGCGGAATAATGCAAAGGAAAAGAGCTACAACCCACGCAGATCTAAAGGAAGAAATAAAATTCCCTTTTCACAAATGACTGTCTTCACAGAAAAATCATAAAAAACCTATAAAAGTAGACACTAAGTGAGTCTAGCAGGTTTGTAGAACACAAGTCAATATACAAAAATCAATTTTATGTTTATGCATTAGCAATAAACAACTGCGGCTGCTGCTGCCGCTTCAGTTGTATCTGACTCTGCGCGACCCCATAGACGGCAGCCCCTCAGGCTCCCCTGTCCCTGGGATTCTCCAGGCAAGAACACTGGAGTGGGTTGCCATTTCCTTCTCCAATGCAGGAAAGTAAAGTCGCTTAGTCATATCCGACTCTTTGCGACCGCATGAACTGCAGCCTACCAGGCTCCTCCGTTCATGGGATTTTCCAGGCAAGAGTACTGGAGTGGGGTACCATTGCCTTCTCCGAATAAACAACTAGAAATTAAAAAGTACAATCTATAACAGTACCAAAACCATGAAGTACTTAGATAATAATCTATCAAAATATCCATAGGAGTTGTGTGATGAAATGTTTAAGTGACTGATGAAAGAAATCGAGAAACGCCAAAATAAATAGGGATCTATATCATGTTACTGTATTTTAAAATTCATTTATTGTTAAGTTGCCAGTTTTACCCAAAGAGATCTACAGATTTAACACAAACAAAATAAAATACCTAATAAGGTGTTTTTTGGAGGGGGGATGAGTAGAACTCAAGAAGCTGATTCTTAAGTTGAAATGGAAAAACAAAAACTAGAACAGCTTAACAATTTTAAAAAATAACAAAAACTGGAAGACATATAACCTAATCTCCACACTTAGCATATGAAGCTACTATGCACAGATAGTGGTACTGGCCAAAGAACGGACACATATATCACGAGAACAGAATAAGTGTAGAAATATATTCACACACATATGAAGAATTGATTTTCAACAAAGGTGCAATGAAAATTCAGTGGACAAATGGTAAGTCTTTTCAACAAATGATGCTGGAACAAATGGATATCCATAAGCAAAAAAAAAAAACAAAACTTGATTCATACCATACACATAACACAAAAAATAAATAAAACAGGATCACAAACCAAAATATAAAATCCAAAATTAGAAACTTCTAGAGCAGAGCAGGACAAAAATTTTGTATTCTTATGTGTACAGGTAGTTAAAGTGAGATAGCAAAAGCACAACGTGGGAATGAAAAAATCGATAGATTGAGTATCATCAAAGTCAGAAACTTATGCTTGGCAAAAGATACTATTAAAATGAAAAAGGCAAACCACAGATTGGAGGAAAACTTTTTAAAAAAAATACACATCTGACAAAGGATTTATATACAGAATAATAATTTAAAAAAAAAACGCAAAATTCAGTAAGACAGCATACCAACCAACGAAACAGGCCAAAAGATATACAGAAAACTGTATTAAAGAAGAGACACAAATGGCAAACAGGCACATGAAAAAATGTCCTTACTCAACACACTGGTCTTTTGGGAAATGCAAATTGAAACTGAGATATTATCACACGTCCATCAGGATGGTTAAAATTTACAGAACAGAAAATATGTGCTGGTGAAGACTGAACTATTGAAACTGTAATGCCTTGCCAGTAACCATCTTGGAAAGCAATTTGGTATACTCGAATAAAGTTAAACCTATGTTGATCCAATAGGAATTTACCCCAAAGAAACAAAAGCGTATTTGCTCACACAAGTCCTCTATGTGAATGTTCACAGTAATCTTATTCATAATTACTAAAACCTGGAAAGTGTTTATCTTGTGAATGGATCCACTAATGAAAGTTCAGTTCAGTACAGTCGCTCAGTTGTGTCCAACTCTTTGGCACCCCATGAACTGCAGTGCACCAGGCCTCCCTGTCCATCACCAGCTCCCGGAATTCACTCAGACTCACGTCCATCGAGTTGGTGATGCCACTCAGCTGTCTCATACATGCAATATGATGGATGAGTATCAAATATATTCACTGAGTAAAAGAAGCTTTACGCAGAATGATTCCATATTTATACGACACTCTGGAAAAGGCAACACTACAGGGACTTTCCGGGCGGCACACTGGTGAAGAATCCGCCAGCCAGTGTAGGAGGTGCAAGAGATGCACGTTTGATCCCTCGGAGTAGGAAATGGCAACCTACTCCAGTACGCTTGCCTGGAAAATTCCACGGACAAAGGAGCCTGACAGGCCACAGTTCATGGGGTCGCAGAGTCAGATATGCCTGAGTGCATAAACGTGTGTACACCCATACAGAGGGGCAAAAACACGACCGACTGCCAGAAGTGAGCATGGGCAGCAGAGGATGGATATAAAGCAGAACCAGAAACTCCAGGGGGCTGATGGCAATGCTCTACGTCTTGATGGTGGTGGCAGTAACATGATCATGTTTGGCAAGAGTTACAGAACTATAAACAAAGAAGGAAACCTAACTAAATTTAAATTATGCCTCAGTAAAAATATGAAGTTGTAAAAATCCATGAAACCATGATATAATAACTGAAAAACCTATACAATGTTTTGTTTGATCCCTATATAATTTAATCTGAATACAAGGATTTTTAGAAAGTGTACCAGTATATCAACAGTTTTCTCAAAGACAGTAAATAAATCTATTTAAATTTTTAAAAATCATATTGTCAACTTTTAAAGCAATAAGTCAGCTTTACTTTTATAGAGAAGAAAAAACTGCAAGCTTATTAGGGATGAGGGAGTCATTGCATTTCTCCAAATTGCCTGTATCAACTGAGACAGCACCATTTAGGTCTAAAACTTTAATTAGTGCTTTCCACAAAAACAAAATAAAAACAAAAATAAAACCCAGCCTTCATATCTTCAAAAAGATCAGAAAACACTAAGCTTAGAAAAACAGGAAAATAAAAAATGGTCATTTACTGAAGTAATGTATAGTAAGTGACTACAGTTAATAAGGCTGTTGCAAATATCATATGATATTGCTTATATGTGGAATTAAAAAAAAAGTCCAAATGAACTTATTTAGAAAACAGAAACAAAGTCACAGATGTAGAAAACAAATATATGGATACCAGAGGGAAAAGGAGGATAGGAATAAATTGAGACATTGGGATTAGTTTTTCCAGTAGTCTTGTATGCATGTGGAGTTGGACGATAAAGAAGGCTGAACACCAAATTGATGCTTTTGAACTGTGGTATTGGAAAAGACTCTTGAGAGTCCCCTGGACAGCAAAGAGATCAAACCAGTCAATCCTAAAGGAAATCAATCCTGAATATTCACCGGAAGAACTGATGCTGAAGCTGAAGCTCTAATACTTTGGCCACCTGATGTGAAGAGCAGACTCACCGCAAAAGACCCTGAAGCTGGGAACGACTGAAGGCAGGAGAAAAAGGGGACGACAGAGGAAGAGATGCCAGGTGGCACCACTGACTCAATGAATGTGAGTTTGATCCAGCTGTGGGAGAGGGCAAAGGACAGAGAAGGAAGGCTGGCGTGCTGCAGTCCATGGGGTCACAACGAGCTGGGTGACTGAACAACAGCAAGAAACAGGGGCCACTGCAGGGCTCAGGGAGCTCTACTCACTACTCTGAAATGACCAATATGGAAAAAGGACCTAAAAAAGAGTGAGCACGTGGATGTGTAACTGGTTCACTCTCGCTGTACACCTGAAACTAACACAAGTACATCACCAATACGCCAATAAAAATTAAAATACAAGGAAAATAACTCTGTTTTGCACATTTGAAAAGTTTTTACCACAAGAATAAAATTCTACATGATGATGGACATTAAGTAGACTAACTGTGGTGATCATTTTGCAATATACATACAAATACTGAATGATTATGTTGTACACCTAAAAAGTAATATGTCAGCTTATACCTGAAGCAGTGCTAAGAGGAAACTTCATAGCAATACAGGCATACCTCAAGAAACAAGAAAAAAGTCAAATAAATAACCTAACTCTACACCTAAAGCAACTAGAAAAGGAAGAAATGGAGAACCCCAGGGTTAGTAGAAGGAAAGAAATCTTGAAAATTAGGGCAGAAATAAATGAAAAAGAAACAAAAGAGACCATAGCAAAAATCAACAAAGCAAAAAGCTGGTTCTTTGAAAGGATAAATAAAACTGACAAACCATTAGCCAGACTCATCAAGAAACAAAGAGAAAAAAATCAAATCAATAAAATTAGAAATGAAAATGGAGAGATCACAACAGACAACACAGAAATACAAAGGATCATAAGAGACTACTATCAGCAACTATATGCCAATAAAATGGACAACGTGGAAGAAATGGACAAATTCTTAGAAAAGTACAAAATTAAACAAAAAATAAAAATTAAAAAAAAATAAAATAAAATATTTAATTATCAAGAAAAAAAAAGGAGAAAAATCAAATCAAGAAAATTAGAAATGAAAATGGAAAGATTACAACAGACAAAACAGAAATATAGAGGATCATAAGAAACTATTAAAAGCAATTATATGCCAAGAAAATGGACAACCTGGAAGAAATGGACAAATTCTTAGAAAAGTACAACTTTCCAAAACTGAATCAGGAAGAAGTAGAAAATCTTAACAGACCTATCATAAGCACAGAAATTGAAACTGTAATCAGGAATCTTCCAGCAAACAAAAGCCCAGGTCCAGACGGCTTCACAGCTGAATTCTACCAAAAATTTCGAGAAGAGCTAACACCTATCCTACTCAAACTCTTCCAGAAAATTGCAGAGGAAGGTAAACTTCCAAACTCATTCTATGAGGCCACCATCACTCTAATACCAAAACTTGACAAAGATGCTAAAAAAATAAAAGAAAAGAAAAGAAAGAAAAACTACAGGCCAATATCACTGATGAACATAGGGGCAAAAATCTTTAACAAAATTCCAGCAATCAGAATCCAATAACATATTAAAAAGATCATACACCATGACCAAGTGGGCTTTATCACAGTAATGCAAGGATTCCTCAATATCCGCAAATCAATCAATGTAATTCACCACATTAAATTGAAAAATAAAAGCCATGTGATAATCTCAATAGATGCAGAGAAAGCCTTTGGCAAAATTCAACATCCATTTATGATAAAAACCCTCCAGAAAGCTGGAATAGAAGGAACATACCTTAACATAATAGAAGCTATATATGACAAACCCACACCAAACATTATCCTTAATGGTGAAAAATTAAAAGCATTTCCCCTAAAGTCAGGAACAAGATAAGGGTGCCCACATTCACCACTACTATTGACATAGTTCTGGAAATTTTGGCCACAGCAATCAGAGCAGAAAAAGAAATGAACGGAATTCAAATTGGAAAAGAAGAAGTAAAGCTCTCACTGTTTGCAGATGACATGATCCACTACATAAAATATCCTAAAGACTCCACCAGAAAATTACTAGAGCTAATCAATGAATATAGTAAAGTTGCGGGATATAAAATCAACACACAGAAATCCCTTGCATTCCTATACACTAATAATGAGAAAACAGAAAGAAAAATTAAGGAAACAATTCCATTCACCACTGCAATGAAAAGAATAAAATAGGAATATATCTACCTAAAGAAACTAAAGACCTATATATAGAAAACTATAAAACACTGGTGAAAAAAAAAAAGAGGGCACTAATAGATGGAGAAATATACCATGTTCATGGATCGGAAGAATCAATATAGTGAAAATAAGTATGCCACCCAAAGCAATCTACAGATTCAATGCAATCCCTATCAAGCTACCAGCGGTATTTTTCACAGAGCTAGAACAAATAACTTCACAATTTGTATGGAAATACAAAAAACCTCATTACAGAGGTAGGATTCATAGTCCACATGATAGATAGGAAATATTTCTCTCTTTTCCTCTAAACTACTTTGGCAAATATTTTTCTTGCTTCCAGAATGAACAGTCTAACCTTTTGAAGATTACTTATCAAAAAATTTCACCAAGGTTTATAGACACCCACAAGTTAACCTTCTCTAGGAAAATTACTTTGCTCTCTGTACATATAGCAATGGAGCAGTACTATGTACTTAAATTTTCAAACCATCTAGGCTTTATATGAGGAATATGTTACAACAAGATGCATGGGCTCCAATTTATTTATTCCTTGAACAAATGTGAGCTCAGGCCTAACCTTTAAAAGAAAATATATGGTGTTAAATGTCAAACAGATATTTATGAAACATAGTAATACATTGGCCTGCTTCTAATATATTTCCAGTTTGGTTAATCTCACTTCTCATCAGGGTCATAGCAAAGGTGATATTCAAAATATTTAACAAGTAGTACAGCACAGGCATCAATAAATCAGTCTTGAGTACTGGACTACTGGGAAGAGCTGCCAGATGAAACAGTTAATGTACCTTTGTCGGACTCTTTGCAATACCATAGATTGTAGCCTATCAGGCTCCTCCGTCCATGGGGTTTTCCAGGCAAGAGTGCTGGAGTGGATTGCCATTTCCTTCTCCAGGGGATCTTCCTGACTCAGGAATCGAACCCGGGTCTCCCGCATTGCAGGCAGATGCTTTACCATATGAGCCACCAGGGAAGCCCTACTAGTGTGTACAGGGTCCCCTAAACCCTACATCCTCCTTGTATGGATAAAGGAAAAACTGGCTTAGAAATTTGGAGTAGAAGGAAATATAATCTCCATCTTTGCTGAAAGCTCTATTAATTTGTGGCTTCCCGGATGGCTCAGTGGTAGAAGAATCTTCCTTCTAATGCAGGAGATGGTTTTTTTTTTTTTTTTTCCTGGATTGGAAAGATCCCTTGAGGAGGAATGGTAGCCCACTCCAGTAATCCCATGGACAGAGGAGTCTGGTGGGCTATAGTCCATGGGACTGCAAAGACATGGCTGAGCGTGAGCACACATACTGTTAGTAGACAATGTGAGTTAATCTAGAATCTGGTCAACTGGAAGAAAGAAAGACCTGTTTCTACAATGATGCAATATTGGACATATCTTTAAGAAATGTTTTAGAATGACAGGAGAGAATTTAGACTTGTCTTTTCCAATCTTTAGATTCTTTAATGAAGATTTTGTGTCAGGAATATTGGAGTCCATGAAGAGTCATAACAGCAATGTCTTAAGATATTAAGAGTATTTTATAAAAGCCCTAATTAAAGTATTACTCAAAATAGTCCATGGGACTGCAAAGACATGGCTGAGCGTGAGCACACATACTGTTAGTAGACAATGTGAGTTAATCTAGAATCTGGTCAACTGGAAGAAAGAAAGACCTGTTTCTACAATGATGCAATATTGGACATATCTTTAAGAAATGTTTTAGAATGACAGGAGAGAATTTAGACTTGTCTTTTCCAATCTTTAGATTCTTTAATGAAGATTTTGTGTCAGGAATATTGGAGTCCATGAAGAGTCATAACAGCAATGTCTTAAGATATTAAGAGTATTTTATAAAAGCCCTAATTAAAGTATTACTCAATCATACTGAGTAATCATTCCTCCTATTCAGCATCACAAAATACTATCTTCTATGTGAATACCATCTTTTCATGAAGATTACAAGTGAGAATATCTGACAATCATTTATGTAAATAAGAAGCTCTGAAAATCTTCCTTGTCTGAACTTTTTCTAGAAAGCTCACGCTCTGCTCAATTTCTAGAACTGTGATGAGCACTAATGAGTCTCCCAACTTTTCAGTTTTTGATTGTAACACATGTAATTTTTATGAATCTCTTTAAATAATATTTTGGGATTATGATGAGAAATAAATAGTAAATTATGCAAGCCACTCTTCCATAATATATTACATACAAAATTCAAACACAGTCATTCTTAACTTAATTTGGATGTTACCAGGGAAGAGTAAATTCCTCCAGCTAGCCGTCTTGAGTTTTGTAGCTAGAGTAAGACAGATTAACAAGAGAAAAGGAAACAACTTTTAATTCATGCATATGGAAGTCTCATGGAAAGTCTCATGGGACCTAAGAAGTGGTGAACACAAGAAGCTTTTATATATTTTAGGGAAAAAAACCTTGAAAGGAAAAGACAGGCCAAAGAAACTTAGGTTTAGGGTGCTCGATTAGTGAAGAATCTAAACAGAATCTGAACTAGGGGTAATAAAGAAGTAACAAGCTTTGTTTACATAGGTGTCAAGTCACCAATTTTCTATTTTGGGGGATAAGGACATCCTTCTACCACCAGATGTAGGGAGTTTGCCTTTCACACAAGAGATTTACTTCTTGCTTTTAGGGTGACAGAGAAGAAGGTCACAGTATCCCCTCTTGCCTTGGCTGTTTCTTCAATTCAGTTCAGTCTCTCAGTCGTGTCCAACTCTTTGCTACCCCATGGACTGCAGCACATCAGGCTTCCCTGTCCATCACCAGCTCCTAGAGCCTGCTCAAACTCAAGGCGGTCGAGTCAGTGATGCCATCCAACCATCTCATCCTCTATTATCCCCTTCTCCTCCTGCCTTCAATCTTTCCCAGCATTGGGGTCTTTTCAAATGAGTCAGTTTTTCACATCAGGTGGCCAAAGTATTGGAGTTTCAGCTTCAGCATCTGTCTTTCCAATGAATATTCAGTACTGATTTCCTCTAGGTTTGACTGGCTGGATCTCCTTGCAGTCCAAGGGATTCTCAAGAGTCTTCTCCAACACCACAGTTCAAAAGCATCAATTCTTCAGTGCTCAGCTTCCTTTATAGTCCAACTCTCACATCTATACATAACTATAGGAAAAATCATAACTTTGAATAGACAGATTTTGTCAGCAAAGTAATGTCTCTGCTTTTTAACATGCTGTCTAGTTTTGTCATTGTTTTTCTTACAAGGAGCAAGTGTCTTAATTTCATGGCTGTAGTCACCATCTGTAATGATTATGGAGCCCAAGAAAATAAAATTTGCCACTGTTTCCCCATCTATTTACCATGAAGTGGTAGGACTTGATGACATGATCTTAGTTTTTGCAATGTTGAGTTTTAAGCTAGTTTTTTCACTCTCTTCTTTCACTTTCATCAAGAGGCTGTTTAGTTCCTCTTTGCTTTCTGCCATCAGGGCAGTATCACCTGCACATTTGAGGTTATCGATATTTCTCCCGGCCATCTTTATTTCAGATTATGCTTCATCCAGCCTAGCATTTTGAATGATGTACTCTGCACAGACGTTAAATAAGCAGGGCAACAATATACAGCCTTGAAGCACTCCTTTCCCTATTTGGAACAAGTTCATTGTTTCATGTCCAGTTCTAACTGTTGTTTCTTGACCTGCATACAGATTTCTCAGGAGGCAGGTCAGGTGGTTTGGTATTCCCATCTCTTGAAGAATCTTCCACAGTTTATTGTGATCCACTCAGTTAAAGGCTTTGGCAGGAGTCAGTAAAGCAGAAATAGATGTTTTTTTGGAACTCTCTTGCTTTTGCTAAATGCTGAGCCGTATTGTCAGAAGGGGGAAAAGGAGGAGCATTTTGTATTTAGCTTTATATTTTGGAGGCCCAGGAGAGTGCTCACCATTTTTTGCCTATTTTTAGTATATTATGGAGTTACTTCAACTACAGAATATTCTGGCATGGGTTTAGCAATATTCACATTAAAATGTACTTCAATGAAACTGTTTGAGAAGGAACTAGAGAAGCCTATGCTCTGAGCTTACTTAGAAATATTTCAGAGTTGCTTTTGCTTGTTATAGAATCTTAAATTACTTATGTAAGATTAATATTATATTAAGGAGCCAAAGGATACGAACACTGGTTTTGCATTTAGCAGTTTCATAGAATATCTTAAGCTGGAGAAACATATAGATTTCTACTGAAATATAACATTCTCTATCTCCACAATAAATGTCTCAGGTAGAAATAACCCTGAAATTAAGCATTCAATAGTTCTGAATTAATTAAGAATGAAATGGATTTCAATGTTCCCATTGCTTTTTTTTTAATTTATTTTTACTTTATTCTACGTTACAATACTGTATTGGTTTTGCCATACATTGACATGAATCAGCCACAGGTGTACACGAGCTCCCATTCTTGAAAGCCCTCCCACCTCTCACCCCATATCATCTCTCTGGATCATCCCCAGCATCCAGCCCCAAGCATCCTGTATCCTGTATCGAACATAGACTGGTGCTTCGTTTCTTACCTGATAGTATACATGTTTCAGTGCCATTCTCCCAAGTCATCCCACCCTCTCCCTCTCCCTCTCCCTCTCCCTCAGAGACCAAAAGTCCATTTTATACCTCTGTGTCTCTTTTGATGTCTCACATACAGGGTCATCATTACTATCTTTCTAAATTCCATATATATGTGTGTCAGTATATTGTATTGGTGTTTTTCTTCCTGGCTTACTTCACTCTGTATAATTGGCTTCAGTTTCATCCATCTCATTAGAACTGATTCAAATTTATTCCTTTTAAGGGCTGAGTAATACTCCATTGTGTATATGTACCACAGCTTTCTTATCCATTCATCTGCTGATGGACATCTAGACCACACACAAAGATAAACTCAAAATGGTTTAAAGATCTAAATGTAAGACCAGAAACTATAAAACTCCTAGAGGAAAACATAGGAAAAACACTCTCTGACATAAATCACAGCAGGATCCTCTATGATCCACCTCCAAGTATACTGAAAATAAAAGCAAAAATAAACAAATGGGATCTAATTAAAATCAAAAGCTTCTGCACAACAAAGGAAACTATAAATAAGGTGAAAGACAGCTTTCTGAATGGGAGAAAACAATAGCAAATGAAGCAACTAACAAACAACTAATCTCAAAAATATACAAGCAACTTATGCACCTCAACTCCAGAAAAATAAACGATCCAGTCAAAAAATGGGCCAAAGAACTAAATAGGCATTTCTCCAAAGAAGACATACAGATGGCTAACAAACACATGAAAAGATGCTCAACATCACTCATTATCAGAGAAATGCAAATCAAGACCACAATGAGGTACCATTTCACACCAGTCAGAATGGCTGTGATCCAAAAGTCTACAAGCAATAAATGCTGGAGAGGATGTGGAGAAAAGGGAACCCTCTTACACTGTTGGTGGGAATGCAAACTAGTACAGCCACTATGGAAAACAGTGTGGAGATACCTTAAAAAATTGCAAATAGAACTGCCTTATGACTCAGCAATCCCACTGCTGGGCATACACACTGAGGAAACCAGAATTGAAAGAGACACATGTACCCCAATGTTCATTGCAGCATTGTTTATAACAGCCAGGACATGGAAACGACCTAGATGTCCCCACTGCTTTAAATCCCCAGTTGTATGTACGGTATATAATTTTAAAAACTGAGAATGTACAAGATTGTACTAATATGCTTTATAATTTTGAAGATAATTTTCTTTCTGTTCATGGAATACTGCTTAAATAACATGTAGAGATTAATGTTCAAAGTCAGTCATTTTATTTGCTGAATGCTATGCTAGTTATGTGAAGACCTGACTCATTTGAAAAGACCCTGATGCTGGAAAAGATTGAGAGCAAGAAGAGAAGATGAAATGAACAGATTGAGATGGTTGGATGACATCACCGACTCAATGGATTTCAGTTTTAGCAAATTCTAGGAGATAGTGAAGGACAGGGAAACCTGGCATGCTGCATTCTATGGGGTCACAAAGAATCAGATGGGACTGAGCAACTGAACAACAACAGTACTAGTTAGATTTGGGTAGAATGTGAAAGTGTACTAGGATTTACATACAAAAGAATTAACACTCCTTAGGTAAACCTCTCTGAACTTCAGTATGCTACAAAAGAAGAACAATGCATCCTCATGATTTCTAAGATCTGTTGTCTTCTAACACACAATATTTCTATGATCCTGCATATGAAGTTTTCAGAAGATAAAAAGAACATATGAGTTGTAGTCCATAAGCTGTTTAGACTTTGAAACATCTTTTTTTGGGGGAGAGGGAGGCTTGTTGCTGCTGCTAAGTTGCTTCAGTCTTGTCCGACTCTGTGCGACCTCATAGATGGCAGCCCATCAGGCTCCGCCTCCCCTGGGATTCTCTAGGCAAGAACACTGGAGTGGGTTGCCATTTCCTTCTCCAATGCATGAAAGTGAAAAGTGAAAGCGAAGTCGCTCAGTTGTGTCTGACTCTTTGCGACCCCATGGGCTGCAGACTACCAGGCTCCTGCGTCCATGTGATTTTCCAGGCAAGAGTACTGGAGCGGGTTACCATTGCCTTCTCCATTTTTTAGCTTAGGAAAAGACAAAGTTCAGTTCAGTTCAGTCGTTCAGTCGTGTCTGACTTTGCGACCCCATGAATTGCAGCATGCCAGGCCTCCCTGTCCATCACCATCTCTTGGAGTTCACTCAGACTCACGTCCATCGAGTCAGTGATGCCATACAGCCATCTCATCCTCTGCCATCCCCTTCTCCTTCTGCCTGAGACCCAGCAATCCCACTGCTGGGCATACACACTGAGGAAATCAGAAGTGAAAGAGACACATGTACCCCAATGTTCATTGCAGCACTGTTTATAATTGCCAGGACATGGAAGCAGCCTAGATGTCCATCAGCAGATGAATGGATAAGAAAGCTGTGGTACATATACACAATGGAGTATTACTCAGCCATTAAAAAGAATAAATCTGAATCAGTTCTAATGAGATGGATGAAACTGGAGCCAATTATACAGAATGAAGTAAGCCAGAAAGAAAAACACCAATACAGTATACTGACACATATATATGGAATTTATAAAGATACTAATGATGACCCTGTATGTGAAACAAGAAAAGAGACACAGATGTATAGAACGGACTTTTGGCCTCTGAGGGAGAGGGAGAGGGTGGGATGATTTGGGAGAATGGCATTGAAACATGTATACTTATCATGTAAGAAATGAAGCGCCAGTCTAGGTTCGATACAGGATACAGGATGCTTGGGGCTGCTGCACAGCGATGATCCAGAGAGATGACATGGGGTGGGAGATGGGACGGGGTTTCAGGATTGGGAGCTCACGTACACCTGTGGCAGATTCATGTCAATGTATGGCAAAAGCAATACAGTACTGTAAAGTAGAACAAAACTAAAAGTAAAATTAAAAAAAAAAGGCAAGGTTTTTTTCCTGACTTTTTGCATAAAAAAAAAGGAAAAGAAAAAGGAAATCTCCAGTATCAAAAAACAAAACACTGACCAAAAGGCATTTATTCATTATGACTGAATATCTACTTGATGTTTTATAATTTCATCTAGGTACAAATAAAGCATAAAGCACGGTAATCAAAACCATCAAAATTCAGCTTCAAAGACAGGAAAAGTTACAAGAGAAATGACAGAGCAAAGCATGAGGTTGATTAGAAGCCTTCGAGAAGTGAGGACTGTAATGAGTTAGTGAGGAAAAACCTTTAGAAGGAAATGAGAATTGGGCCAGATTATAAAAGGCAAAAAAAAAAAAAAGAGAAAAACACAGCTGGCCACATGAAAAAAGGGTTGCAGGGGGACAGAAGATCTTTTAGGAAGGGAAAGATTTTAGAAAGGATTGTTACTGAGGCTCTTCCACTGCAGGACTGGAAAACAGTAAGGAAAGATCACACTAGCGGGAAAGAAAATGACACGATGAGAAGCTAGAAGCTAGAGCGAGGAGGTAAAAATCAGCCCATCGGAGAGATGATGCCCGACAGGCAGCAGCAGTGGGATGACGGTGTCAAGAGGAGAAGAGAGGTGAAGCAGTGGCCTGAGCAGCAGAGCCGCAGCTGCAGTCATGCATGGGGAAGGGGCCTAGGCATGCCACTAGTAACGACTTCCCAGAAACGTTCCAAGGAGACGATCATTCACAATGTTCCTATACATACAGAGGGTAGGAACGAACGTCAGGGTGAAAGAGTTTTCTGAAAGTGGTGGCAACAATAAAACTTTGGTTTTGACAAAAGGATAGAAAACGAGCAATAAGACGAACGACATGGGACATACCTGTGCAGAGAAGAATGAAGACACAGAAAGGAGAGGGGGTGAAGCAAAGACGCTTTGCATTAAGAAGAAAAGGCGTCAAGGAAAGGAGGCTGCGCTGGCCCTGCATAAGAAGTCTATCAACCCTGCATTGGATGTGCTCTATCTATTCATTAAAGAACACTGAACTAATTAACGATACCTCAAAGTCAATGTAATTATTGTTTCTGAATTAACAATTAATGATGGGGAGAACTTAGTCAGAATAGCCGTTATTAAAAAGTCTCCAAAAAACAAGTGCTGGAAAGGGTGTGGAGAAAAGGGAACTCTCTTATACTTTTGGTAGGAATATAAATTGGTGCAGTGACTATGGAAGACAGTATAGAGGTTCCTTAAAAAACTGACAATAGAGTTGTCATATGATATAGCAATTCCACGCCTGGGCATATATCCAGACAAAACTATAATTTTAATTCCAATGTTCACAGCAGCATTATTTACATATTCAAGACATGGAGACAATCTACAAGGTCACACACAGATGAATGGATAAAGGTGTGATACATACATACATCACATAAATATGTATGTGCACACACATACACAAATAAAATGAAATACTACTCAATCATTAAAAGAATGAAATAATGCCATCTGCAGCAATATAGATGGACCTAGACATTACAGAAAAACACAAATACTATGGTATCATTTACATATGGAATCTAAAATATAATATAAATGGACTTATTTACAAAACAGAAAACAAACTCATAGATCTAGATACAATAGGAGAGAGGGGGTGGGGAAGGGATAAATTAGAGTTTTGGAATAGCAAATACAAACTACTGCACAATTGCACTCATCTCACATGCTAGTAAAGTAATGCTCAAAATTCTCCAAGCCGGGCTTCAGGAATACGTGAAAGTGTACACCTGTGGTGATTCATCTCAATTTATGGCAAAACCAATACAGTATTGTAATGTAGAATAAAGTAAACATAAAATTAAATAAATAAATAAATAAATAAAGATATTTAACAATTAAAAAAAATCTCATCCACAATAATACTAGGGTATTACCACAATCTAAAATAAAGACTTCCAATAATATCTACTCTTCCATAAACAGTGAAATTTGGACACAACCACAGGGAAATGTTGAGAACTGAAATCCATCTCCATAATCTTGATCAGTTTTTGTTTTACAAGATAACATCCCTTAAGTAAAAAAGGCAAATACCAGTGTCAGGTTAAACCTTGAAGGAAAAAAAAAGCATCCACTTGAGTATTATCTGTACACCCAAGGACAATCAATGAAACAAGGTTGAAGATGGTAACAGGCCACGTGTCATCTTTATTTTGTATGAACCTAACTGGGAAAAATCCATAATTATGATCTTTAAAACAAAACTAGAAGGTAGTACCTCTTTCTCATATTATCCCAACCTCACACCCACACATACACACCCAGAATGAAAGATGTCTAAAGACAGATGATTTATCATTTCTGGAAAGTATGTAGAAACAACATATCTGAACTAAAGCTACAGACTGTCTGCTATCCGAGTTCACACATCACTGCCCTCCACCCACCCCACTACACACACACATGAAATCTTACCTTCCATTTAAGTCTTCAGGGGACAATTTGAACAGTGCCTATATAAGCATGATGAAGAGCTTACCTACTCTCTAACAAACAGGATCAACAGGCATTTATGACCCTGTCCCCACATCAGGCATCAAGGAGGGCTTTTCACAGAGCCTGAGATCTAGATTACCAGTGATGCTGGGGCGGGGGTGTGGCTGTCTTTCAACATTAAATAACAGCAAGCTCCCCCAGAATCCCAATTCCACTTAGATTCAAAGTTCAAAGCAGAGCCTCTCTCATCAAGAGCAGACTGTGCTCTAGTTCAGGGGAATGCAACTCTACGATATAGGGCAAAAGATCCACTTCCTTATTCCTGTTGCCTCTGTCAACAGGATCAAGAGGGAGCTTCAAGCACCCAATTGTTCTGCCCAAAACACTCAGGCTGCTACCGTTTTCTGCCTTGAATCATATAATAAGAGTGAATCTCACTATAGCCTTTAGCCTTATATATGTTATCTCTGCAGCCCCAGATGGCTACGTACACCCTCATCTCCTACCTTTGAAATCCCATAAAGTTCCGCTAGCTCCTCATCTATTCTCTTCTCCCAACCTCCCCCCTCCCCAGGAATCTTTTTACTAAGTAGTGTTTTGGGACTCGATTATTGGCACGATCCCAAACATCCCCAGCCCCTTCTCTGATTCTCTTATCTTCTTCTCCAAAGGAAACCTGGCATTGTCCTAGGCTTCCCCTGTGGCTCAGCATTAAAGAATCCATCTGCCAATGCAAGGGCCACAGGAGATGCAGGATCCATCTCTAAGTCAGGAAGATTCCCTGAAGGAGGAAATGGCAACTCACTCCAGTATTCTTACCTGGAGAACTCCATGGACAGAGGAGCCTGGCAGGCTACAGCCCATGGGGTCACAAAGAGTTGGACACAACTGAGCATGCACACACACAGCACAGTCAGCATTGCCCTAAAGGCATTGCTTCCTGCAGAGCCCTTTGTTATGACTGTGCAGGAGAAAACTGATTTTCTCCCTCAGTCCTTATGTCCCTGAGCATGGGACTGAGGTGGATAGCCTCTCTGTTGCTTATTCCTTTCTCACTTCCATCTAAAAACCTTCAGCTGTATGTTTCATGACATCAGATTTATATTATCTTCTACCCCTCAATTCTGCTCTGTCTACAGATCTTCCACTACATTATTCACTCTTGTGTCTCAAAGACTTTCACATCTGACTCATTGTCCTTCTCTCCAGACTATACCTTTCTTAATTTTTGGAGAGTTCAACATACATGTAGATAATCTTTTCAAGTCCCAAGCTTCTCAGTTCCCTGACCCTCTCTCCTCTGGTGATACTGTTTTCCACATTATTTTAGCCATCTACTTCATAGATTTTATTATTATAAAACATAACATAATAACATAGATGTTATTATAACTTTAGCCTCTCCATATTCATTATTTCACCTATTTTACTATTGGATAACCATCTTCTTCTGTTCTTTTCACTCGATCTGGCTCACAAACTGCAACAATCTGTTGGCCCCTCTAGGACTCCAGTCTTATCAATTTCCACTGTATCTCGCCTTGTTGTTATTTCTCTCCCTTCTTTAACTTTAACTTTAACTTTACTTTAGCTTTACTTTCATAATCCTTAGCTCTCTCATCCTTCTCCTTCATCATTATAAATACTTAGGAAATGTCTAAACCTGGTTAAATCTAACCTTTCAACCACCACATATCTGCACCTCTGCAGGTGGATATGGCTTTAAAAAAAACCCACATAACTACCTCGATTGGCATCCCTTTGATTCATGATCATGAATCTCAAACAATCCCCTAATGTTTTCTTACTATCATCCTACACTGCTATAGCCTATTCATTTTCTACTCTACTAGAAATTCACTTTACTTTTTCTCATTTTTCTTCAAAATCCCAACATCTCCTGCATCCTCACTCTTGATTATAATTTTGCTTCCAACTTCACAATGAAAATTATTACATTTACAAATGTCTACTACCACATTTTCCCACTTGCCAGTCTTGCATATGTCACCTGTTACCACAGCAGCTTTCTGACTTTCACAAGGAAATAGCTCAAGATAAAATGGACAGTTCAAATCCATTAAAAATTAACAAAAATCATGAAGATAAGTCCAAGAAGAAATTAAAAGATTATTCAACGTAGTCAATGATTACTAGTGATTTTGTTTTATAGAGCTACTTCCCTAAATGTGACCAAGGCCCAATAATTTCAGAAATAAATTGCTTCAAATTTCAAAGAAATAAAATTCCTATTTAAGCTACATTGGAAAGCAGTAGAAAAAAAAGAGAAATGCTTCCCAGGTTATTTATAAAATTAGATAGCATTTCTACTATAATCATTTAAAGATACCTTTAAAAAAGAAAATATAGGTTAACTTCACTTATCTAGTTATAGCCATTCCAGAAGGGCAGGAATGGATCAATATTAAGAATTCTATTAATAATATTCACCATACATTCGTCTAGTGAGTGAGTGAAAGTTGTTCAGTCGTGTCCAACTCTTTGTACAGTCCATGGAATTCTCTAGGCCAGAATACTGGAGCAGGTAGCCTTTCACTTCTCCAGGGGATCTTCCCAACCCAAGGATCAAACCCAGGTTTCCCACATTCCAGACAGATTATTTACCAGCTAAGCCATGAGGGAAGCCCTTATCTAAGTAGATAGCAAAAAGGCATGGGATACAATTTAATTATTTATAAAAGTTAGATTTAAATTAATCACTTTTATATTTTAAAAATTCAATAAAGTAAACATTCATAGTTATTTAATTAACATGATACACATACAACTCAAAAGAAAACATTATGCTTAATTTAGGTACTAGAAAGAGAAATATTAAAGTAAGCAGCAGGGTGAAAAGATGCCTAACATTACCACAACAATTGTACTTTGCACTGGAAAAACTCTTGAAAACAAAGCACTGGACTAAAGATTCAACAAAAGAAAAAAAAAAGGCAATCATTACTATTTACAGGTATTTGTCTCTCTGGAAAGTGAAATGGAAGCAACTTTAAAAGTACTAGCAAGAAACAAAATATTCAGCATAGAGCTGGATTAAAAATTAATATACAAAAATCAATAATTTTATATATTCTTATAAAATAGAATGAAAATATGTATAATAGAAACAAAATATAAAATATCCTGGGAATATTGATCAAAAATACATAGTCCCTATGAGAAAAAGTTAAATAAGCAGGGTG
>SJYC01109980.1:0-78390 GCA_006408675.1 Madoqua kirkii
TGACTTAGAAAGCATCACTAACAAAGCTAGTGAAGGTGATGGAATTCCAGTTGAGCTATTTCAAATCCTGAAAAATGATGCTGTTAAAGTGCTGCACTCAATATGCCAGCAAATTTGGAAAACTCATCTTTGGCCACAGGACTGGAAAAAGTCAGTTTTCATTCCAATCCCAAAGAAAGGTAATGCCAAAGAATGTTCAAACTACTACACAATTACACTCATCTCACACGCTAGCAAAGTAATGCTCAAAATTCTCCAAGCCAGGCTTCAATAGTATGTGGACCAAGAACATCCAGATGTTCAAGCTGGATTTAGAAAAGGCAGAAGAACCAAAGATCAAATTGCCAACAACCATTGGATCATTGAAAAAGCAAGAGAGTTCTAGAAAAACATCTGCTTCTGCTTCATTGACTAAGCTAAACCCTTTGACTATGTGGATCACAACAAACTGTGGAAAACTCTTCAAGAGATGGGAATACTAGACCACCTGACCTGCCTCCTGAGAAATCTGTATCAGGTCAGGAAGCAACAGTTAGAATCAGACATGGAACAAAGGACTGGTTCCATATTGGGAAAGGAGTACATTAAGGCTGTATTATAGTCACCCTGCTTATTTAACTTATATGCAGAGTACATCATGCAAAATGCAGGGCTGGATGAAGCACAGCTGGAATCAACATTTCTGGGACAAATATCAATAAGCTCAGATATGGAAATGACACAACCCCTATAGCAGAAAGCAAAGAGGAACAAAAGAGCCTCTTGGTGAAAGAGGAGAGTGAAAAAGCTGGCTTAAAACTCAACATTCAAAAAACTAAGATCATGACATCTGGTCCCATCACTTCATGACAAATAGATGGGGAAACAGTGGAAACAGTTACATATTTTATGTTTGGGGCTCCAAAATCACTGCAGCCATGGCGACTGCAGCCATGAAATTAAAAGGCGCTTGCTCCTTGGAAGAAAAGCTATGACCAACCTAGACAGCATATTCAAAAGCAGAGACATTACTTTGCCAACAAAGATCTGTCTAGTCAAAGCTGTGATTTTTCCAGTGATCATGTATGGATGTGAGAGTTGGACTATAAAGAAAGCTGAGCACTGAAGAATTGATGCTTTTGAACTGTGATATTGGAGAAGACTCTTAAGAATCCCTTGGACTGCAAGGAGATCCAATCAGTCCATCCTAAAGGAAATCAGTCCTGAATATGCATTGGAAGGACTGACGCTAAAGCTGAAGCTCCAATACTTTGGCCACCTGATATGAAGAACTGACTCATTTGAGAAGACCCTGTTGCTGGGGAAGGGGAGGAGAAGGGGATAACAGAGAATGAGGTGGTTGGATGACATCACCAACTCGATGGACATGAGAATTCATGATGGACAGGGAAGCTTGGCATGCTGCAGTCCAAGGGATCATAGAGGGGCAGACACGACTGAATGACTGAACTAAACTGATGGAAAGAAAACCTGAAAGAGAATATAGGCATCTAAATACATAACCAAATCACTTTGCTGTACATTTGAAACTAACAAACATTTTAAATTAACTATACATCAAAAAAAATTTAATATAAAGAAGAATTTTGAGTTTTACTTAAAGGAATAGCAAACACTTAGAAAATGTTGGGTAGAATGGTGACATGATTTAACTTTTTAAAAAATTTTTAAAATACTCACACACTCATAGAAATGTTCCATATCTTCAACACAGTGACGGTAAACTTTACTATCTACATCAGTCCAAACTCATTGGATTGTATGTTGAAAGTAAATGACTTTTATTATAAGCAGATTAAACCATGATAGAGATGACTTTTTAAGAAAAGGATCACATGGACTATTTTGAGAATAAAATATGGCATGAAGGTACAAGCATAAAAACAGAGACTGGTTGTCAGGCTACGGCAATAATCTTAACCCAGGAGGTAGCTGTAGAGGTAGCAAGAAATTGAGTTTGCAGTGTGGTTTTCAGGTAGAAACAAACAGGATTTGCTGACCTAACAGACACAGCAAAGGGAGATAAGACATAATCTTTAGACTCAGGCTTTGTGGGGTTGAATCATGGCCCTATTACTTAATGGTGATCTTGGACAAGTAACTTAATATCTCTAAGCCTTAGTTTCTTCCTCTGCAAAATGGGAATGATAATAGAAATGCCTTCACAGGGTTTGGCAAGGTTATACTGAGATAATATAAGAAGAACACTTAGGCACAGGGCCTGGCATAGAGTACCTGATACGTTGCCAAAGAGACAGTAACCACCCCTGGACTGAGTGAACAAGCCAGATCCTTACCTCATGGTGTGATAGCTGAAGGGCTGGAGCTTTCTAGCACCAGGCTGGAGTGACCAGAGGTATCACTGCCCACAACATGGGGGTCAGAGTTCCCAGTTCAGACCCCACAACAAACGCATCTCTGGAGAGATTCAGACCCCTTGGCAGAGGCATAATTCAGACGAGGCACCCCCTCTACCTCAGCAATAAGGGCAGGGCTGGAGCTTTCTAGCACCAGGCTGGAGTGACCAGAGGTATCACTGCCCACAACATGGGGGTCAGAGTTCCCAGTTCAGACCCCACAACAAACGCATCTCTGGAGAGATTCAGACCCCTTGGCAGAGGCATAATTCAGATGAGGCACCCCCTCTACCTCAGCAATAAGGGCCAAAGTACTTCCTTGTAGGGAAAGTACAATTTTACAACAAACTGTTAAAGGTTAAAAAAAAATCCTGTAAGAGATGGTAGGAATCTGCCACTTTGATTGTTCAGGCAAGACCCTCCCTTTGTTTCTCAGCAATCCCTCTATTCTGCAGAACTAGTTAAGGAGAAGCAACAGTTAGCATGCTCTGGGCAGCTGCTATGCTCCAGGCCCTACATAAGGTGCTTGCCCAAAACTTGCAGCCTCGAAAGCCCCCCCATGAGAAATATCATCATTCCCATTATCTGATTAGGAAGCCACAGTTCAGAGAGGGTAGGTGAATCGCCTGAGATCACACAGCTGGTAGACTGTAAGGGTGGGAATTGCCCTATTACAAGTAGTAACTTACCCAACATGAGGAAGTAAATGGTAGGTGTTACAGGGGTTGGTGGCCCAGACCTTGCAGCCACACTGCCTGGCTGTGCAGCCCAGCTCCATCTCTTACCAGCTGCACAACCTGTGTGAGCTCCTTAGTCTCCCTGGGTCTCAGCAGCCTCATGTGTAAACTGGGAATAATAATAACATTGGTATCCTCTTTCTATGACTGTTTTGTGAGGATAAAAGGAGTCAATATATAAAGAGCTTGGAAAGATGCCTGGCACAAGGCAAGAATTATGGAAGGATTCAGTTCAGTTCAGTCGCTCAGTCATGTCTGACTCTTTGTGACCCCATGAATCACAGCACGCCAGGCCTCCCTGTCTGTCCATCACCAACTCCCGGACTTCACTCAAACTCACGTCCATCGAGTCAGTGATGTCATCCAGCCATCTCATCCTCTGTCGTCCCCTTCTCCTCCTGCCCCCAATCCCTCCCAGCATCAGTGTCTTTTCCAATGAGTCACCTCTTCCCATGAGGTGGCCAGAGTACTGGAGCTTCAGCTTTAGCATAACTCATTATTATTCTTTAACAAAGGTCCTGTTACCAGTGCTCAGCCCAGCTCGATGACTAAAGGAATAAGAAGAGAATCACGAAGTTTCGAATTGGAAGAATTTAGAAGAGGGGTTGGCAAATCGTGACCCGAAATGGCCCTCCACCTCTTTTTGTAAATAAGTCTCCTTGGAGCACAGACACACTTATTCACTTACACAGTGTCTTTGGCTGCATCTGCTCTACAATAGTAGAGCTGAGTCATTGCGACCTAAAAGAGCTACTTTTTTGGTCCTTTAGAGAAAAAGTGTCCTGACCCACCTAAAGAGAGTGAGGGTAATTTCCTATCACCTAAATCATCTCCACAATCGGTCTTGATTGAACACCCTCAGGAATGAGATACTCTCTCCTTCCAGAGGCAGCCCAGCCGTTTTTCAGATAACTCTAATCTCTAGAAGATTCTTCCTTGAATTGATGTAACCCATCTCCCTGTAACTAAAATCAGAGACCTTCCCCCAGCCTCTCACAGAGAAAGCAAGTTGCCCAAAGCACACAGTCCCGGGCATGAAAGCCAGGATCCCAGACCACTTCTTCTCCTGTTGTCTCTCCTACTAGACTATAGCTTCCCCCCATCGGAGTTGAGTGCTGAATCACTTTTTTTTTTAAGTAAAATATTTTCGACCCATCTATTTCTCAAGACAGAGAAGTAATTAATATACTTAAGGGAAAACTTTTACTTTCCAAAATGATTTTAAGCTTACAGTTTCAGTGCTATTGGAGTAAAACTCCTGCTATTGACAAAGCTCATCTCTCAAGAATGGCTCATTTAAAAAATAAAATAAAAGACATTTTCTAAAAAGGTAACTAGAGAGGACAGATAGCTAAAATAATTAAGAGCTGGAGCTAAGGGGTCATGCAAACCTGGCTTACAATCACACAGTAAACATGAGACTGTGAGTAATCATCTTCTTCAAGCCTCAGTCTTATCATCTGTAAACAGGGACCACAAAAGTGCCAGTATTACCGGATTTTACCGGATTATTGTGAAAGTACAGCCATATAACACATGCAAAGCATTTAGCTCAGTCCTGGCGCTGTGCCTCCACTCAATAAATATTTCTATTATTACAACTGAAAACGTATTTTATGGTTTCTCTTTCTCCTGTGCCTTCTTTCTACTTTCCTTCCCTTCCCCGAGTTGGCATTAAAATTATTTTTCGTTTCCTCACCTCCAATTAGATATTGATTAGAGTATCTGATTGAGAATGAGCACTTAATAAAAGTAAATAAGTCTGACATTTTATTTTTATTCTTGAATAAAAATGCTCACCATCCTCCTGAAAATGAGCCGTCACATTTTATTTAACAGCAGAAAAGATTTGTACATTTGGCCCTGCAGGAGCTGAGGAATCTATTTTCATTATAACAAACATTGATTTTGCATTAAAAAGTCTCATTATTTGAGATAATGACTGCTGGGCTCCTTAGTTATTCTTTTGGTTCCTAAATCATTAAAACTCTAACATTTAAAGAGCAAGTAGGGCTAGGGTGGCTCCCAAATTATTGCCAGTGAGTTGTTCCCTCTGTGCCCCAGCCACGGAGGAGATGCAAGACCAGGAGAGATGCTGAAACACCCAAGGCCAAGTCCACCTCTTCCTCTTGCTGTTCCAGAATTCCGAAGTCCAAATCAGGCTCGGTTCCTTCAGAAACTGCTTAGAAAATAAAAAGAGAAACAAACCAAAAAACAGGACAGAAAACCTTTGGTCTCTGTGTTCATGTTCATTCAGCTTTTTGAACAAATCCAGAGGCTAAAGGAGCTGGGGAGAGAGAGGAAGTCACGCCCAACTCCAGGGCACAGAGTTGTACGGCATACTGAGTGTCCACAGTGGTGGCAGAGAGATGCGGGAGGCCAGCCTTCTACCATCAGCAGGGTAAATTATCGACACCGGGAATAGTCCCTAGTGGATGGTTTTCCATGGTTATATTCTCTGATCCTGGGCATTTATGCTGCAGGAGACCCAGCTGGACATCTCATTGGCAAGCCACGTGTGCTACAACTGAGTTTTGTAGAATTTCAACCACATACACCGATTTGGATAATGTATTCTTTCAGAAGCCAGGGCTGAGCTTTAAACAAAGCATAATCCTGCCTGCATATCAATTTCCCCAGGACTGTGAGGAGGGAAAGGAAAAAAACTCAGAAGCCCGATGCTTGGAGCAGCAGCATTTCCATCCAGGGCTGAGCAGTGGGGACGTCCAGCAGGATTCAGTCTGCAGGTTCATTAACGGGAGCACAAGGAAGGAAGGGTAGGGGAAGGTGGGGGCGCATCATAAAATATGAAAGGACTTCCCTGGAAATTGGCATCAATGTGATTTATTCAATCCAGACCCAAGCTCAACTATTTGAAAATAATTGAATAGTTGATACCCACTGCCACTTGTAAGTGACGGGAACATGGGCTGGGGGTATAATGAAGGGAGATGCTGGGAGGAATTTAAGAAGTCCCAGACCTCAGCCTGCCCAGTCTTCTGGAAGAGGAAAGAGAACCCTCCCTGGACCCACCCTAATCACCAATCACTTTTTGTGGGAAGCTCTTTCTTATTCTATTCCTGTCCCGCTCAGACGCAGGTTTCTGTAGAATGATCACTACTGTATGTAAACAATTTTACATCCTACCACTTGTATTTGACATTTTGTTGTAAGCATTTTCTCTTTGCAAAAATTGTTGGCTTTTATAACATTATATAAGCCCTATATGCCCATGATAACAAATTAAAGCAATACAGAAATACACTATAGAAATAGAAATAAATGATAAATTTATTTTTAATAAGTTATAGAAAGGGAACATTTCCCCTACACATAGATACCTATCCTCTAAGACTGACATTATTAATAGTTTAAGGCCTGAGTGGGGAAGGGATAAATTAGGAATTTGTGATTAATAGATATACACTACTATGTATAAAATAGAAAAACAACAAGGACCTACTGTATAGCACAGGGAACTATATTCTGTATCTTGTAATAGCCTATAATGGAAAAGAATATGAAAAAGAATATATATCACTTTGCTGTACACCTGAAATTAACACAACATTATAAAGCAACTATGTGTCAATTAAATAAATAAGGGGAAAAAATGTTTAAGGCTTGTCTTTCCAGATAGTTATCTATGTCTATAAATACACACACATATGTGTACATATGTACACTTTAGAACTTCTTTACAGGAAAATATATATAAATTCTGTTCGCAACTCTTTCGTGAAACAACATTGTGGATATTTCCAAGACAGTGCATCTAGAGATCCACTTCTGTCTTTTCATCCACTGTGTACACCTCATTGCTTATTTTACTTATCGCTGCATTGCCAGGCAATTAGGGTCTTTCCAATGTTTATGACAAGCAGTGCTACAGCCTCACCGCACGTATATATATGTGTACACTTGCATAGCAAATGTTTCTGTAGAGTTGATTCCCAGAAAGGAGAGTGCAGGATCTTAGCATGTGACCTACAAGCTTTCTCCATATTGTTTCACGCATCCCAATTATCACTTTTAATATCTGCAGAACCACCTTTTAAATCCAACTTAGCCAACTTGCATAGCAGGGGGAAAAAATAAATCTATTTAAAGCTATCCTGTCTGCAAGTGCCTCCAAGGAGTACAGGAGACTAGTGTGGTGAGCCTGTTAGAGTGTAAAATATGAAACCCCTCCCCAATCAGGGCACAGTCTGGAAATATCAATAGACTGTGAAGCCAAGAGAGAGTTGAACTGTGCATGGAAGTTAGAGTCTCCCAGAAGATCTGGGAGAGATGGGATGCCAGCAACTTGGCCAAAAACTTGGGGTCCTTTCCCTTACACAGTGCGGTCTGCACTGAGCTGTCATCAGTGGTGTGCTGGCAGAGGGTCAACACGAACTGATTTGCTTGCTGATTTCCACATTGTAGATACTCCTTCCAAGATGCAGGCTGACTCCAGGGCAACAATAATTGCCCCAGACTGTCCTGTAAACCATGGCTAGATGTCTGCTCCACCCATCAGCCCTGGGCCAATGGGATTTTCCAGCAGCAGAGGCATCAGACAGGTTCCACCTTGGAGTGAAGCAGTCAGCAAGTAAGGATGGCTCCTGCGAGGTCCAGGGCTGGGTTCAGAAGCCAGCTGCAGTGTAGGCTGAAAGGATTCAAAGCTCCCCTCAGGAATCCATGGGAATGCTTCGGGGGGCTTCATGACAGGAAAGGGGTTGAGTTATCTTTTGGAGATGTGAAAGAATGATCCCAGAAGGCTGAAGGACATGCGGACCCTGGTACTCACTTTGGGCTGCTTCCTACTTCCTGCTACATCAACTAATCCTGGGTGAGCATCTTTAGGAAGAAGTCAAGACTCTACAAGCTAATCCCCTTTTCCACCACAGCCCTTCCTCTCCCTACCAACACACCCCCTGCTCCATTGCACCCCATTCCTTCCCAGTCCCAAACGATCACTGCATCCTCCTGACTCCATGCCTTGGCCCAGCCCTGCCCTCCTCCCAAGGGTTTTGCCATCCACCTAAGCTGTCACAGCCATGTCCACTCTTCAAGGTCACACACTCCCTCTTCAAACAAGACTGCAGTGGAATGTGTCTCCTCCTCCCCCAAAGACCCAGAATGTTTTGTGTAAGTGGCTTCCATAGACAAAACCCCTTGTCTCCCCCACAGGCTGGAGGGCTTCCTGGAGGAGGCAGAATGAAATCACACCTCTGTCCTCAGCATGGCACAACAGTTCCCACAGAGCCAGCACTAATCCGGAGTCACCACCTATGAAACCTCTCAAACCCTCTGAGTTTTACCCCAGCCTCTGACAATATTCACGTGATGGTCACCTGAACGGTAAAAAAGAACTGCCCTTATACAGGTGGGGAAACCAAGGCTCAAAGAGATCTGGAGCCTCGTTTAATATCTCAGGGACAAATCCTGGGCTCAGTTCTTGTGACTACAAGCACCACATCACTTCTACTCACTTCCGCTGCCAGAGGAAGGAGGAATCTACAACATGATCGAGCCCAAGTGGTCCTAACTGGGGCCTCAGAGTTCTGGGATCTGCACACTGATTTCAAGGAGACCCCAGGTGGCCCAGTGCTGAAGAATCCACCTACCAATACAGAGGATGAGGGTTCATCCCTGGGTTGGGACGATCCCCTGGAGAAGGAAGTGGCAACCCACTCCATTGTTCTTGCCTGGAAAATCCCATGGACAGAGGAGCCTGGCAGGCTACAGTCCATGGGGTCGCAAAGAGTCAGACTCAACTGAACTCACACTCATACCAAACCTCATGCCCATTTGCACACAAAGGGGAAGGAGGAAATCCTTGCCTCTTTTTGTTTGTTTGCTTACTTGCTTTTTTTTTTTTTTTTTTGGTTTTGAGGGAAGTTTGCATTAAATGAGGAACCCCTGAGGACTCCATCCTCTCACTTTACAGATGAAAAAGCTGAGGCTCAAAGAGGAACTGCGACCTGGCCAAAGACACACAGTGAGCATGGGGGCTCTATGCTGTGAACCTAGCAAAGCTGGAGCCGCCTTTCCTTCCCCTTCATGGCTTGGGGTTGGGGGCAGCCACAGAGAAATCCACATGAGATCTGGAGGGTGGAAGTGCAACAGCAGCCGCTATTGCAACTCAGCCTGTGTGAGATCACAGGCAGTGCCCCGGCCCCACCCCACCTGCTGGCTCACCTTGCTGCCTTGGGCCAGCCAGCCAGACCTGTGCAGCTCAGACTCCACTACATTTCCTCCTTCAGCTTCCCCAAGCTCTGGGCCAGGTTTGTGTGCAATGCCATGATGAAGCCTGCCAGTTCTGCAGATCACGCATATCATCCGCTGGAGGGCTGGAGGCAGCAGATCACCCAGGTTCCAGTGACAGACAGATGTGGGTCCCAGTGTTCCGCTTGGTGGGTTCTAAGTCATCCTTCCAGGTTTCACTTTGTCCTTGCTCACTTCCTCTTCCTGCCATCTTCCCTTCCTGACTGCCAGCCCTACTGACCTCCAGACACGTGTGTCCAGACTAACATCACTGCCTACCAGCTGCCGTGTCACAAAGGGCTTCGTTCCCAGCAGAGAGTCCTCAGATCATCTACAGTGGGTCTTTTGTTCTGATGGACCCCTAACACACAGTGAACTCACTGCCGTCGAGAGCCCGAGTTCCTGCCCCTGCTCCTGGCTTCTCTCACGAGCTGGAAAGGTGGTTTGAGCCCCAGACCCCAGGCCGGGCCCATCAAGATCACTGCCTCCGTCTACACCTCTCAGGGCTGCTTCCCCAGGCCAGTGGCCGAGGGAGACACTTGTGTCTGGCCAGTGCCCCAGACTGTGTGCTCTGCTCCTGCCAGGCTCCAGGACTGCCCAGTCCTGCAACTTTCTCTGTAAGGCCCTCAGAGGACTAGATGGGAGTTGGGGGGGCATGCCTTGTCTTGGCTTCACATCCTCCCTCAACTCAGTCGGGGCCTTTGAAGGCTATTTATTTCTCCTGGTCCCCAGGCCCACAACCTCTGAGCAGCTTCGGATGCCTGCTGTCCCCAGGGCTCTATTAATCAGACAGTAAAGATGTCACACTACCAGCTTGGCCATTGCCCAAGCAAGCCCTGGGCTGGCCCTTCCTCGCAGTCACTGCATCCTGCATGCTGAGCTGGGACTTATTACTGCTCCGCACATCCTGGACTCCCGCCATCTGTAGCAGGACAGAATTTCTCCGCAGCACCGCACTGAGCTAGTGATTTCAGGTCAGCTGTTCTCTCCTACCCTCGTCAGTCCCTCCTCCCGCAGGAAGGTCTCTAGTAGCCCAGGGACTCTCCTTTTTCAGAAGTGTTTCTGAGGCAAAAGGGCATTAGCGAAGCTAGGGAAATAAATGCATCTGGATTCAAGCTTCTCCATTGGCACTTACTAGCTGTGCAACCTTCGAGAAGTCATATAACCTCTCTGAGATTTAGATGACTTGTCCATAAAGTAGGAATGTTGTGAGGATTAAATAAGGTACTGCATGGACAGCACAAAGGCCAGGCTGTGACACACTCTGCAAATGAAAGCCATTGTTGTTACTATTGTTGCTATTGTTTTTTTTTAATCATTATAGTCACTAAACTATGCTCTTGAGGATGGGAACTGTTGTCCAACGTGTTCTCACCAGTGCCTAGAAACGCAGTGTTGAATGAATGAATATGTTCGCTGGCCAGCCTCAGTGTATGCCACAGATAAAGCTCCTAGGACTAAAGAACGTTTAGAGATTTCAGTAGCTGAGGTTCCACTAGAGCCACTTGGGTTGTCTAACTATCTGGGTTGCACCCTCTTTGAGTTTTTTCTTTGACCACTTGCTGACTCCCAATCCACGTGCGGCACCCACAATTAGGGCAGCTCGGACCCAGAGCACAGCTCTGCTTCACAGCAGAATACAGAGTCCAGTCAAAAGGCAGACCCTATTAATATCCACAGTTTAATAGATGAGGACACTGAGGTACAGAGGTTACTTGCCCAAAGTCATATGACTAGAACTAAAAGTAGGATTCAAACCCACCTATTGCCTCTCAGATACATATTATATACAGAACTCACATACTCTGTAAGGTAGCTATGAATATCTTCACATACAGATACAGAAACAGGTTCAGAGAGGGTTAGTAACTTGACTGAAGCCACACAGCTAACCCAGTGAATTTACATCTTATGTAAAAAGATGCAAAGGTAAAAGCTGCAGAGTCCAAATTGCTCTTGAAATACCCTAAATGGTGGACATAGTTTTCTTTTTATATAGCCCAGTGCTGTGATTTTTATACAAACATGCTCAAGTTTGAGAACTAATGAGCTGGGCTGAAGGAAGGACCAGAAGGGAAGTCTGTGTGTGAAGATGTCAGGACATCAAATCGTTAAACCGTTTAGCCACTTAGATAATCATTAGGCCCCTGGCCCAAATAAGGCAGGGAAGAGGATTCTAAGCATTCCTGCCAGATTCACTCAATTGCAGTTTAATGCTGGTGCCCTTTGGTGTTAATATATGTGAACAGACTTCATTGAGGAACTATTTAATGAGTAACATATATAAAAGCACCTTGCCTTTCCAAATGAGTGTTGTAGTAATATTCTGTGGCCTCCACTGACCAGCAATCACTGTCAGGACCTTAAGGGTTGAGCTTCTGGTTCCTTAACATATAGAGGAGGGGCACAGTGGGGCAACTTGAAGCTGAATTGATTCCTCTGGACAGCTGACTCCAGGACCCAGGATATCTGTCTGTGTGCTGCGCATAGCCCCTGTGCTAGGAAAAAAAAAAAAAAAACCTATCTTTAGCCATGGAGCTAAAACCTGGTGATGATCTGAACCAGAACTGGGCTTCCCTGGTAGTTCAGACAGTAGAGAATCTGCCTGCAATCCATGAGACCTGGGTTCAGTCCCTGGGTTGGGACACTCCCCTGGAGGAGAGAACGGCTACACACTCCAGTATTCTTGCCTGGCGAATTCCATGGACAGAGGAGATTGGTGGGCTGCAATCCATAGGATCACAAAGAGTTGGACACAACTGAGCAACTTTCACTGCAGCAGAATAGTTGATTCTAGAATCTCATGACACTTCCGTTCCTCAGGGTCCTAGAACCAGGGAAGGTCCTCAAACACAGGCAGCAGATACAAGGAGAAGAGGACAGAAGAGGATGAGTTGGTTAGATAGCATCAGCAACTCAATGGACATGAATCTGAGCAAACTCTGGGAGATATGAAGGACAGGAAAGCCTAGCATGATGCAGACCATGGGGGCACAGAGAGTCAGACACGACTTAGCAACTGAACAACAGGAAACAACAGCACCTTCACTGAGTGACAATATTGACCAACTCATGTGATTACTTCCCTTTTTCTCCAGGGAGAGACTGAGGCCCAGAGGCTGCAGGACTCCCCACACCACAGAAGATCAGCAGTGAGAGAAGTTAGGGCTCAGATGCCGCTCTCAGCGAGGTGTCCTTCATACCTCGAAATGCTGCCTTCTGGGTCACAAGCCATCCACAGGTGGATCTGATCTGAGGTCATCTGCAGATGCACAAGGCTCTGTGGAAGCTGGCTCCCCAGGGGAACAAAGTGATGACAGAGAGAAGGATGAGGATGGCCTAGGGGCTGAGGACACACTGGGGGATAGAGTGGTCTGAGCCCTCTGAGCCCAGGAAACTGATCCCACAAGTGGGGCCCCCAGAGGCAGTTTCCTGCACAGACACAAAGTGAACGGGAAACCACTTGAGGCCACCGCATCTTCCTCTAGCCTTGCCTTCATCCCGCGTGCATCCGGCACTCTATGCCTGCTCTGGAACAGCCTGGCAGGCACGGGGAGCGGTGATGAGCGATGGTCTTCCTCTCTAAGGGTGTTTCTCCTACCTCCTTTCATTTCCTCCACACCACCATCCTGAGTCAGTAATTCGTGATTGCATTTTACAGATGGAGACCCGAGCTCAATGTGGGGCAGCTTTCATGCAACCCTCTGTGTCCACTCAGTGGCACAGCTGAGAGTCCAGCCCCATCTTGGAGAGCAGAAGCGGAACTCAGTAAGGCGTGGCATCCCACGTGGCTGCGGGGATGGTCCTCCTCGGGCAGGCAACTAGACTGACGGCGAGTTCCTCCTGATGGTGAGTTCCCCCAGTGCTGTAACCCCCTCCCTGCCAGGCCTTGTGCCCGCTGCTCCGGATGCAGGCGGGGAGCAAGGCTGGGCGCTAATTTACACTAGTTTAACTACAGCTGCCGCCCTCCTGCCATGTGTCTCCCCGCCATTTATTGCGCTTTCCAAAGCCCTGCCTGGCACCCAGGGGCATTTCCTGCCTGCGCTAATGGAGTAGAATAGACGCATTATATGTGAATAATGGATTATGATGATACAATTTGGGTCTCTTAGCTCTCACTGAGCCTAGGCTGGCCTTGCATTATTGATAACTTACACACACCTTCCCGAGCGTGTTTATGTAAATATTTAATAGGGAAAGCAAGTTAACCCATTGGTTTCAACCATTCCAGAGTGCTGGAAGTAAAGGCTATGGGGGCAACGGCAGGAGGAGATGATGAGTCAGGTCCCATTGGAAAAGCCAGAAAGTTCCCAAGGGGCTTGCTTAGTCACAAGAAGCATGTGGTCTCAAAGTTCATGGCTTCCCAAGAACTGAGAGAGAAGGGCAGGTACGCCTCACCTTGGGAAGACCCACCTGGGGTTGAGAAGACCCATGGCCAGCAGAGCACACTCGAGAAGGTTGGGGGCAGGCAGCTTCAGACTACTGAAATGCTGCAGTGGAAGGAAGGTCTCCCTGCTGAGTTAACAGGACCATTGCTTCCCACTTTCCAGGATGACTTCCTGTTCTCTCATACGGCTTCCACTTTTCACACTCCATTTCCTATTGGAAGACGATGGTTAAGAGAGGCTGCCTGGGTTGCAGCCTGGGCTCCTCCACTACAAGCTGGATGGAAAGTTAGTTCATATCTCCAGATACCAGGACTCACATCCATAAAATGGGGAGGTAAACATACTTATCTCATAGGCACTCACAGGTTGCTGTGAGAATCCAGTGAGATAACGTATCTGAAGTGGTTTGCATGGTGCCCAGTACACAGGAGAGGCCCATTGCTAACCTGTGATCGTCTATAGAGATTTAAGACTCACATGCTTTCACATAGGTCTTAGAATAAATGCCGTGGTATGTGTTAACTGGCAGTGTTCCTTCGCAGTATGGAAAATAGTTGAGCATCTCAGATGCACTGAGATACTGCCGTTATTTTGCTAATATTGTTTCTGGCAAGCAGGCCACTTTCTCCCCTCTAGGAAGTCATGAGAGTGGGCATGTGCCCCATCTGCTAATGCAGAGGGTACAGGAGACCTCCCTCCCCACCCCCACTCCAGCACCCTGGCCTTGGGCATCTCCCCGAAACCCTCTTCTCAGGTTGCCATTGACAGCCTGCCATTCTCCAAGCTCACTTCCCTGAGCTGCCAAGTCTTCACACACACTGCCTCCTCTACCTGAATTTCCTTCTTTGCAGCATGTGGTTTAGTCTTACCTCCTCCATGAAGCCTTCCCTGCCTCGTGACTGAGCTCATCTTATAACTGAAATGCTGGTGTGTCCATCTGCCCACCCAGCAGATTTGTCCAAGGTCCCGGGAGGCAGGGCTATGACAAAGCACTCCTACAGTCATCACCTCCAGCACATGGGGACCCAGGCTGGGTGCTATGAAAAGCCAGCTGGGCACTAAAAGATAATAGTCTGTGCTCTTGAGGGAAGAGACAGACAATTACACAAGAGACAAGAAATTCTAGTGTGCAAGAAGATGGTAAGCACGACAGAGGAGGGCCTAAGCAATAAGGAATACTGGGGTGTATGTCTCAATAGGATGGTCAAGGTCAGCCTCCCTAAGCAAAGGCCTGAGGGGAGTAAGGGAGTGAGCCACGGATATCTGGGAGAAGAGGGTACAGCCAGAACAAGACCCTGATATGGGAGGGTGCAGGAGGTCAGGGGAAAACCAGGGGGGTGTGGCTGCCACAGATGGAGGAAGGGCTTCGCAAAGGGGAGGTTCTGATCGTGTAGAGTCTGGTAACCTTGGTCAAGGCTTTTCCTCCTGCTATATGGGATGGGGCCCTGCTGGAGGATTCCAAGCAGAGGAGTAATGGGATCTGACTTTATTTTAGAGGGCGTCAGGGAGAGCGTGACTTCCCTTGTGGCTCAGTGGTTAAAGCGTCTGTCTACAATGCAGGAGACCCAGGTTCGATCCCTGGGTTGGGAAGATCCCCTGGAGAAGGAAATGGCAATCCCCTCCAGATTGCCTGGAAAATCCCATGGACAGAGGAGCCTGGTAGGCTACAGCCCATGGGGTCGCAAAGAGTCGGACACGACTGAGAGACTTCACTTTCACTTTCGGGGGATGCATAGAGCAGAGGTGGCAAGTACCAGAACCTAGACACCCATTAAGAGATTATAAAAATTCAGGTAAGCCTAAATGATGCCTGATTCTAGTTTGGGGTGGGGTGGGGGTTGGGGGTGGTGAGAGAGAGCCAGATGTTTGGGTTCTAACAGAGGTGGAAGGTGGAGCTGATCAAATGTTTGAACACTTGATGTGAAAGAAAGAGCACAATCAAGGACAAGTCCAGGCATCATCACTGACTGGAAGGACAGAGTTGCCATTGACCCAGGTGGAGACAGTGGTGGGTGGGGCAGGTTTGTGGGGAAAAGATCAGGAATTCTGTTTGGGTTTTGTCATTAGACATACTAGATTTGGGATATCTATAAGATGTCTCAGGGGAGGGCTGAAATGGGCACATGGACCCCAGAGTCTAGATTTCTAAGTGAGAGGCCCAAGCTAGACTTATAAACATGAGTCATCAGATGGATGAGGTCACATGGGAGAGAGTGTAAAGAGAAACACAGACACTGCTTTGAGTAGAGGTAGTGGAGGAAGGAGAGCCAGCAAAGGAGACAGTGAAGAGGCAGCCTGTGGGGTAGGAGGAAAATTTATTTGTTGAAATGTCACTGCATTGGAGTGCAATAAATAATTATAATCAAATAGCTACCATTAATTGAACACTCACTGTTAGACGCATCACATATAATTTCTCCCTTAATTCTGACAATTTTCTTGAAGAGATCTCTAGTCTTTCCCATTCTGTTCTTTTCCTCTGTTTCTTTGCATTGATCACTGAGGAAGGCTTTCTTATCTTTCTTGCTATTCTTTGGAACTCTGCATTCAGAGGCTTATTTCTCTCCTCTTCTCCTTTGCTTTTCACCTCTCTTCTTTTCACAGCTATTTTCAAGGCCTCCCCAGACAGCCATTTTGCTTTTTTGCATTTCTTTTCCATGGGGATGGTCTTGATCCTTGTCTTCCACACAATGTCACAAACCTTCATCCATAGTTCATCAAGCACTCTATCTGTCAGATCTAGTCCTTTAAATCTATTTCTCACTCCCAATGTATAATCATAAGGGATTTTATTTAGGTCATACCTGAATGGTCTAGTGGTTTTCCCTACTTTCTTCAATTTGAGTCTGAATTTGGCAATAAGGAGCTCATGATGGGAGCCACAGTCAGCTCCTGATCTTGTTTTTGTTGACTGTATAGAGCAAATTTGGAAAACTCAGCAGTGGCCACAGGACTGGAAAAGCTCAGTTTTCATTCCAATCCCAAAGAAAGGCAATGCCAAAGAATGCTCAAACTACCACACAATTGCACTTATCTCACATGCTAGTAAAGTAATGCTCAAAATTCTCCAAGCCAGGCTTCAGCAATACATGAACAAAGTCAATATAATTATTGTTTCTGAATTAACAATTAATGATGGGGAGAACTTAGTCAGAATAGCCGTTATTAAAAAGTCTCCAAAAAACAAGTGCTGGAAAGGGTGTGGAGAAAAGGGAACTCTCTTATACTTTTGGTAGGAATATAAATTGGTGCAGTGACTATGGAAGACAGTATAGAGGTTCCTTAAAAAACTGACAATAGAGTTGTCATATGATATAGCAATTCCACGCCTGGGCATATATCCAGACAAAACTATAATTTTAATTCCAATGTTCACAGCAGCATTATTTACATATTCAAGACATGGAGACAATCTACAAGGTCACACACAGATGAATGGATAAAGGTGTGATACATACATACATCACATAAATATGTATGTGCACACACATACACAAATAAAATGAAATACTACTCAATCATTAAAAGAATGAAATAATGCCATCTGCAGCAATATAGATGGACCTAGACATTACAGAAAAACACAAATACTATGGTATCATTTACATATGGAATCTAAAATATAATATAAATGGACTTATTTACAAAACAGAAAACAAACTCATAGATCTAGATACAATAGGAGAGAGGGGGTGGGGAAGGGATAAATTAGAGTTTTGGAATAGCAAATACAAACTACTGCACAATTGCACTCATCTCACATGCTAGTAAAGTAATGCTCAAAATTCTCCAAGCCGGGCTTCAGGAATACGTGAACCGTGAACTCCTTGATGTTCAAGCTGGTTTTAGAAAAGGCAGAGGAACCAGAGATCAAATTGCCAACGTCCGCTGTGTCATCGAAAAAGCAAGAGAGTTCCAGAAAAATATCTATTTCTGCTTTATTGACTATGGCAAAGCCTTTGACTGTGTGGATCACAATAAACTTTGGAAGATTCTGAGAGAGATGGGAATACCAGACCACCTGACCTGCCTCTTGAGAAATCTGTATGCAGGTCAGGATGCAACAGTTAGAACTGGACATGGAACAACAAACTGGTTCCAAATAGGAAAAGGAGTCCATCAAACCTGTATATTGTCACCCTGCTTTTTGAACTTCTCTGCAGAGTACATCATGAGAAACGCTGGACTGGAAGAAACAGAAGCTGGAATCAAGATTGCCGGGAGAAATATCAATAACCTCAGATATGCAGATGACACCACCCTTATGGCAGAAAGTGAAGAGGAGCTAAAAAGCCTCTTGATGAAAGTGAAAGAGGAGAGCGAAGAAGTTGGCTTAAAGCTCAACATTCAGGAAACGAAGATCATGGCATCTGGTCCCATTACTTCCTGGGAAATAGATGGGGAAACAGTGGAAACAGTGTCAGACTTTATTTTTCTGGGCTCCAAAATCACTGCAGATGGAACAACAGTTTCCATGACTGCAGCCATAATATTAAAAGATGCTTACTCCTTGGAAGAAAAGTTATGACCAACCTACATAGTATATTCAAAAGCAGAGACATTACTTTGCTGACTAAGGTCCATCTAGTCAAGGCTATGGTTTTCCCCTTGGTTATGTATGGATGTGAGAGTTGGACTGTGAAGAAGGCTGAGCACCGAAGAATTGATGCTTTTGAACTGTGGTGTTGGAGAAGACTCTTGAGAGTCCCTTGGACTGCAAGGAGATCCAACCAGTCCATTCTGAAGGAGATCAACCCTGGGATTTCTTTGGAAGGAAAGATGCTAAAGCTGAAACTTCAGTACTTTGGTCACCTCATGCGAAGAGTTGACTCATTGGAAAAGACTCTGATGCTGGGAGGGATTGCGGGCAGGAGGAGAAGGGGACAACCGAGGATGAGATGGCTGGATGGCTTCACGGACTTGATGGACATGAGTGAACTCCGGGAGTTGGTGATGGACAGGGAGGCCTGGAGAGCTGTGATTCATGGGGTCGCAAAGAGTTGGACACGACTGAGTGAGTGAACTGAACTGAACTGAAATACACAATACTATATATAAAACAGACAACAAGGTTCTACTGTATGGCACAGGGAACTGCAGTCAATATCCTGTAATAAAACACAACAAAAAATACTATGAAAATAAATATATTTCTATATATAGACATACACACATATGTATCTCTTAATACTTTGCTGTATACTAGAAATTAACTCAACTTTAGTTGATTTAGAACTAGAAATTAGATTTAGTTTCTAAATCAACAATAGTTCAATAAAGATTTTTTAAAAAATGAGGAGAACTCTGTTACCGAATAGAGAGAGGTACAAGTTCACAACAGATGGACCACTCAGTAGGCTCCTCTCAAAGCTTCAGTCTCTTCATATGAAAAGAAGAGAAAACACGCATTCCTGCCTTCACTGGTGTTGTAAGAATCTAATGCAATGAGGCACTAATACAACTGCCTTAAACACCAAAAGAAGACATCTTCATATTCAATGATAAATATCTAGCAGTAAATTTAAAACTTTTAGGTCTTTATTCATTAAGCACTTCTCAGAGGGAATAGAAACAGGAATGTAGATTTTTTTTTTAAGGGTGAGAAATGTTCAGGGAAGATTAGGTAGTTGATTTTAGTGAATCTGGAGCAGGATGTTCTTGGGACAAATGACTGGGGCAACTGCGAGAAAGATGAACAAAGGCAAGCAGCCGATCTGGATCTGACAAACAGCTTGTGATGCATCAGTTTGCCTTGGTCCTGACAGTTTGAACAGCTTTGCCACTAAGTTTATTGTTTAACAAGTATTTTATTAAGTATCTACTATGTATGAGATTCTGTGCTGGTGCTCAACCAACATCAGGATTTGTAAGGCACATCTGTTTCCCAGGGACATTATCACACTAAGCACGCAAGTGGGCTCCCAGAATCACGTCATGTGCAAGTGCTTTATATTGCTTCATTTAAACTTCACAGTGTTCCATAAGGCACATACTGTTAATACTTAATTAGTGTCAAATTAGTTATCTTAATTAGAATCAAAAACATCTAAAGGATGTAGAAGAGGTGACACAGGGATAGGAACTGGCATTGTGTGTACAGCAAAAGATGAATAGAGGCTTTATACAAACTGACACACAAAAACAATTTTGTGTGGATTAAAGGAATTCATTCAATTTACCCTAAGGAGTTCTGAGGGAGGATATGCTCAAAAAGATGCAAAGAATTCAATTTTATTACCAAGGATTGTAAGTAAGATGTATTTCTAAATTCTAACTTATTAGAAGTGAAACAAAAAGCAAGATACTAACTAGACTACCATAGGACAATGAATAAGAATCTAAAAACATCTTTTTAAGAAAAGCAAATATTGATCTAGGCGTGAATGACAGAATTCTATGACATGTGAGACCTCGAAATATAGTGTGTGTTTTGAAAAGCACACAGAATGCAACTTCAAGAGAAAATAGGCTGTTGGCATTTATGACAGCTTTTAGAATAACGCCCGTAGTAAGGAAAGGATCACAAAAAACCTTCTATTACCAGGGCGGAGAGACAAAGTAACACCGTCACGGCTGCACGCCGCCGGAGCGCGCTCGGGCCCCACCTGGGTCTTGATGTTCTCCGGGTCCTCAGCGTGGCTGTCACGCCTCTGGCTGGGCTTCCAGGCGTTCTCCGCCTTCTTCAGGTGCACATCTTCTTTCACAGAGACCGTGATGATCTTCCTGGGTTCTCTTCTCTGGCCGGGTTGAGATCTCCGTGGTCCAACATTCAACAGCTAGGACAAGAGCATTCCTTATTACATCCACACAGAGTACTCACAATCTACCGTCTCTGCTGTGCTGCTCAAGTACGGATTGACAGTCACAGGAAACACTTCTAGATGCAGAGACGGGTATCAGGCATTCAACTGAGACATGGTCTTTTTTTTTTGGTGGGGGGTGTGGGTGTGGTAGAATGTCATCGCTGTAGCGTACATCACGACTACAAGTTTTGACCCTGATGTCCTAAATGAGATATGTCTATAAAGCTATTGTACCTAACAAAAAACACTACCCTAAATGAAACTGCTGCTTCTTTTTTTCTTTTGAACTCGTTATGTGACTTTGAACTAGTCACTTGAACAACTACAAAAATTCAGAGGCAGAGATCACCACAGTTACAAATCTGCTTCAAAAACTGTGTCTCTACACTTTCAGTGTGCAAAGCAAATACACCCTTACCATGAAAATTATTTACAGCAGAGACACCCAGACTGACTGTAGACCTTAATAGATCCCTCTAAGTTTGCTGGGCCAGAAATACTAAAATAAGTCTTCCTTATGTCATTAATGAAATCCAACTAAATCATTTCCTAAAAAAAGGCCTTTGTCAGCTCTTTGTTCCTCCCAGAGTCTCACTATGCTCATTCTGTTAAAACCAATGTATGTTAATATGTCACACTGGTCATCAAATCAGAAATGGTACTTCAACAGCAATGGTAAGTTAAAAGCTGTATTCTATGTATTAAAATGTTCCTAGTAAATGCTACTCTAAATGCCTGCAAATACTTTTTCAAGATTAAACATCTCAAGTGATAGAGAACTCTGCTTATGACCAGTCCAAGATCTGAGATACTGACTGCCCTTACTTTCTCTGACAGGCCCTTCTCTGAATGATGAAGAAATATTACAATTAGGTTTCAAGAGGGAAAAAGGAGGAGAAAAAAAAAATGCTTCACACAAGACATACAGACCAAAATCCTATCTCACTTAATGCTCCAATACTGCCCTTTAAGTGAAACTAAAGCAATTATCCTCCAGTAAAGAGAGTAAATAAATAAAATGTCACACTTCATACAGAAAGACACATTCGAGAGAAACATGGTCTGAGGACTCTGATAAGCTTCAAAGACTTTACACATCACTCATCTCAGAATTAATTATTCTCTTGCCCTTCCTTGACCGTGTGCCCTAATTAGTAACAGCAGTATTAAGGATGTTTCAGATTTAAAACTTAGAACTTCTGGGCAATACACACCAATCAAATACATGTAGCTAAGGACTCATACTAATGATATCATGTGAGATTATTTTGTAATCTAACAAATGAAAAAACAAAACAAAACAAAACAAATTGAAGTCAAATAAACCCCAAGGTACCACACATGGTGTAACTAAGACAGAACTAAAGAAGATCATAAGACTGGGAAAGTATCAACTGGAAAGAGCTGATAAACCAGACAGTACTACTATAAGATTTATTTCTCACTGAAACCTTGCTAGTTCAGGCAGAAGAACTGTTAAGAAAAGGCAGTAAACCACGTACTGTTTGGTTTTTATAATTCAAAATATATTCTACTGTTAATTAATGTCAGTTACTATCTTTTTTAAAGTTTGGATAAAATTCAAATAAACAGATCACAGATATTCAATTTAATCCATGCATCTGCACATAGAAACTTGTTAAAAACAATGATTGGTGGGTATTATAAAAGGTATTATGCCAAAATCATGTAAGAGCCACAGTATAATTTGTGGATATAATTTTAATTGTGTTTGCATTAAGTCAGAAAATGTTCATTTCCAAAAAAGACTTTGCAAATACCAATGAACGTTTGAGATTTCTAAAAGGTAAATATGATTTATGAAACAACTATCTGTCCCAAGACAAATATAAGTGAATTTCAGACAAGCAGCAAAGAGATGTGAGAAATATTAAATAAGTGGATAACAACAGTGTTTCAAGTAAAAAAAAGTAAAAAAAAAGTTAAAAACTTTTTAAAGTCCCGGATTAAAAAATTGAAATTATAACCCATGTGTATCCTCCCAAGACAAATTTAAATATCTCTGGATAAAACTAAGATGCTGCTCACAAATATTTACCCAAGTGTACTGAGTTCTAAACAGATTATTATTCTTATAAATGCTTAATTTTCTTGATTATAATTAATCTCTAACATTCTTCTGTTTATACTCAGAATGATTCACTGGAATATCAATGCCTGGAATGGCTATGGTGAAGTGGAGAAGAGAGGCAGATCAGAAGACAAAAGAACTGTGGTCTCTTGAATACAATTCTGCCATTTATGGCAAGTCTCAACTTTGCTGAACTTAAACCGTTTCACATATTAAATGCTTATGGTACCTACATAAGTTATTACTAGGATCATGGGATATATAATAGTAAGTAAGGCATGCCAAAGGACCTTTTTAAAAACTAAGTACAATATCAGGTTGTACAATATCATCATGAATACCAAAGGAAAAAAAGAGAAATTTTTTAAAAAGTGATATGCAGGTTGGTGTAAAAACCTTTAAACACCCTGTATCCTTTTTGTGTGTGGAAAAACTTAACATAAATTGTCAGATTTACAGTATCATTCAAAAGTTGTACCATAGGTAATGAATGACTTTACTTACTAAATACAGATAAAATTCTAGGATCCTGTGCTAAGAGTTATGGACCATATAAAAAGAAATAAAGCCTGGTTTCCTTGCTTGAAAGACAAACAATTCTGACTGATGGTGAGAAGATGAAATTCAAGGTATAATGTGTGAAGGGTCCACATTTTTTAAACATATTACATAAAATACTATAGATCTCTGTTGTAGAATTGAATATATATTGCTCCTATCTCACTCAGAGACTAAAACCTCAAACTTTTCTCCTTACTTGGATGACCAAAGAAAATAGGACCAATATACACTGTAGCATTTTTTTCTTTTTTTAAGAGATATAAACAACAGTCCCTTTAAGAGAGAAAAGGAAGATATGTGGTCAGGAAACCTCTCTGTATGAAGGATTTTCATCACAGTTCAATGAATCTCAAATTTAGTTAAAGTGAACATGAATGGCAAGTTACTAGTCTAGGTCTACAGCTGCTTTTTCAATACATTTCTTTTGAGGCACATTCTGTGATATCTGCAAACAGATTATTATTAAAATTGACATAATAATAGCCGAGTAACTTGACTTTTAAAAAGCTACAGAGGTGATACTGCCTGGGTGCTTTCATCAAAAGATGAACTTTTATGGCTACAAATTATATATAACTGTGTATGACACTAATATAATTGCTACACATTAAAAATGTTATAAAAAGTCTGTTGAGGAAAGTTTATACCAGGAGTCACAGCAACTAAAGCTAGACTAAGAAGCATACCTAGCATACCTTAACAGTTTTGGATGGTAATTATTTATAAGCCAATTTGGAAGTTGTATGGAGCCAAAAACTATGAAGAGTAGGGATGCTTCTTTTTCCCCAAGCAGCATTATTGATTGTTCCTTTATATGTTTTATATATTCTTTAAAATTCCCATCCTATCCTCACCAATATACCAAGTAAGTTGGACAAATTAAATGGAGAATATCTGTTAGCTATGGGAACTGTTGGAAGAATAATTACTTATACTAAGACAATATATCAATATTACTGATTGATCACAATTTCACTTAAAAAACAGCATGTAGAACACTGACAGAGCTATGAAAAGAAAGTGAGTTAAACAGTGAATATTTTTGGAGACTCTACAAATTATTGATAATGGTTGATCTCCTGTCACATTACTTTGCACTAAATAATCATTTACCTGATACACGTAGGAAAATAAATTACTGGGCAAATATACACTGGGACAGTTACTTTAAAAATCCATTTTCTAGTTTCAGTATTTGGAATGAGATATAGCTATGCTTAATTCATAATACCTCCTTTAAGCTACACCTGAGTATCAGACAATAGCAAGCAGATAATGGAAACTGACAGTATACGCTGGAAGAGGAGATGCAGCAATTCACGTCTTCTGTGAGTGACATGTGAACAAAATGAGCAGCATGATAACCACAGACATTAACCAGAGAATGACCAAAATGGCACGAACATTATTTCAAACGTTTGGCAAAACAAAGATATAAACTGAAACCAACATGAAAACAAAGATTAACAAATATAAATTTAACCCACCAACGAAGGGAAATAATATGAAAAACAGGTATAAAATAGTTTCTAGAAAGCTGCTTCCTAATACTTTCTGGTGAGGAAATTCCAACTTTAGAAAAAAATTTTAATTTGGTATTTAGAGAAATTAGATGAATTTAAATTTCTAACCCAAGTAAGAATAGAATATTATACACACAGGGGTCTTAAAAAGGTGATGCTCAATAAAAAGTATGCTTCAAATTAAAGTTTTCTCTAGTTTTATAAAGTCTGCAACACAGTGCTGACATTCCAGAGTTTTCAATCAGTGTTTGGTTAGGCAAATAGTTCAAGTATCTACAAAGTGTGATTTGTTGTCAGAAGGCATAGTCTTATTTCAGAGCAAGTTTCAGAAGTTGCCAATCCCGAAATAAAAAGGTGATGGAGAAATAAAAAGTGCCACCTTCTATAAAGATATTTTTACAAACATAAAGTAGTATAAACAGGGTGATGCACAAATGTATATCAAACCCTGAGCTCCTTCAGAACTTTAGATTAAGTTTTCTCTGTATCATTCCAAGTTGGGGAAGAAGAGGTATTCACATCACTGACAACTTCATCCCAACTCTCTACAAGCCTCCAAAGCATGGAGTAGGCAGAGCCTGTCAAATTCTGCTCAGTGCAGTGTCCAGCTTAACTCCATGGGCGATGCCACTCCCACCGCTGAAGAGCCTGCCGCTGGGCGTGTAAGGGCGCTCTGCAGCTCACCAACACCGCGTTCTCTTGAATATATCATGTTTTCATATTTTGGCTTCACGACTTACAGTAAGTGAGAAGAGCAAAACAGGAAATGTAACACCAGAAACTACCGTTTTTGTTTTTTTTTAAAAAAGGATTCAGCGCACCCCTAGAGGCAGGCTCTTCAGGGGCGGGTGCGACACCGCCAGTGGAGTGGAAGCGGGAGCTTTGCTCTGTTTCAGAACTGGCAATCCATGCCCGCTCTGCACTTTGCAAATCTGTAAAAACAAAGACAAAGAGATGGCCATTAGCTGAACGTCATCGGACATCTCTAGTGCCTCGGGACACCTACGACAAGACAGGGATCCTACAGAAGGCTGGTTCTAGTTTTAACCCACGTGCAGATCTTTTCAACTGAAAAAATGTGGAAAAAAAATTCAAGACCAAATTAATGCAGACCAGCTTCTTTCAAGTAAAAACTTGAAACTCAAGTGTATTCTTTATTTGTTTGAATATTAGTATGCAAAGGATAGTCTTCGCCTCCTCTACTTCCTCTTCTTGGTTAGAAGAATCACAGAATAAAAGTCGCTCTCCTGCCATTAGACAAGATGTCATGAAGTCTATGACAGTGTCTAACTAACTGGGTTGTAGGGAACTTGCACTTACAGGTACACCTCTTCCACCAGGGGCTTGCCTTCCAAAATCTGCAAAGGCCGGAGTAAAGTCTGGTCCCCGAGGCAAAATCCGAGGATCCAGAGTTCGCATTGGCAATTTTGGTTGATTGATCTGCATAAAGAAGCAAAGGAAAGCTTAATACAAGTTTCAGAGCATTCAGTGCCACAAAGAAAAAAACTCAACACTAAAAGTTATGTCAGCTGACAAGACAGAGCTGGCTTTCTGGGCCGGCGGGAGTCCAGTCTGAATCAGGACAGAGTCTCCTGGGCTAGCCGTAGAGACCGTAGTCAGCAGTGGTTTTCTGGTTGCCTTGCAATGATCAGGCCTAAAATTCCCAGCTCACTCGACACTTTAGGGCCAACAGAATGGCACGAGACAAGCTATTTTGAGAACTTATGAACTACAGCCAAATTTTTGAGTCATTTTCCAGCACCACTGAAGCACCTGCCTATAATAAATCTGATATAGCTTGTTTTGGTTTTGATGCTACTAACTTATGGTTAGTAAAGAATGTATTCTGAGTGGACAACAAATCTCAAAAGGAGACAAGTTTCATGTAGGATGACTTTAGTTTTTGGTTGTGCCACAGGGCTTGTGGGATCTTAGTTCCCCAACCAGGGACTGAACCTGGATCCCCAACATTAAAGTGCCAAGTCCTAACCACTGGACCGCAGTGAATTCTCTATGATGATTCATTAAAAATCTCATTTTGTCCGCTTTGTTAATTGGAGATATCTGGCTTTATATAAGCATGTAACGTGACTACAGACTCAGCAAAGCTAAGCAGCTTAGTGAGAAATCAACTTATCATCGGCCAAAGTCACACAGATAAGGCAGGCAAACAAGAAAAAAACATTTTCTAAGAGGACAGTTTCATTCAGTGGGCATAACAAAGCTTGTCCTCTGAATACTGAAGTAGTTAGTCTTAAATTACTACCACCACTCATTCAACTGTCTTCCCATAAGCACCTAAGAAAGAAGACTTAGCAAGAGAAGGAAGAAGATCTGTTGCTCTAAGAGAACAAATGGTACAAATAAGGTCTGGATAAGCAGCTACACGGATTCTTAATGAGAACTAGATCTCACTCTGCAAGGAAGTTACCAACTACACTTTACTTAGGGATTAACAGTTCCTCTATAAAACGTGAGCTCAGTCACTAGAACTGGTTCATCACTAATGTACGTAAAATTATTCTGGCAAATATACACCTGACTTTACATCTTTAAATTGATGAACAGATGAAAGAAACACTGATTGTACTAATTTTCTGTATGTACGATTAAGATCAGATGTAAAGAAAAATGGTACCTATCTATTTGCACAGGATTAAAGACTCATCCTCCTATAAGTATCTATTGAAGAAATTCTGAGTTATACACTATTTGAATTATGTTTCCTCCCACTTAAGTTTGATCTGTCAAATACTTACCTAGGTGTCTGACCTATCCTCAATGCTACTCTAATTCCTTATTGAGATTTTAGCACAGTGCATAAACAGGTCTACATCTCCTTAAACATATTAGCCCAAAAGACACACAATTTTTACCTTATCACTAGGAAATAGCTGTAATAAGCCCACAATAAATTTTAAAACTTTACCACTCAAATATGTGCCAAACCCCATAATTACTATGAGCTACAATAAACCTAAGACCCAATAATGCTCAATGAAACATTAACTGAAATGTCACTTTAGCAATTTCTAAAAAGTGTTCATAGTCACAGGTTATGGGGGCTTCCCCAGAAGCGCAGCTGGTAAAGAATCCACCTGCAATGCAGGAGATCCCTGTTCGACTGCTGGGCTGGGAAGATCTGCTGGAGAAGGGACAGGCTACCCACTTCAGTATTCTTAAGTTTCCCTGGTGGCTCAGACAGTAAAGAATCCACCTGTAAGGCAGGAGACTTAGGTTCGATTTGTGGGTTGGGAAGATCCCTTGGAGACGGGAATGGCTACTCACTACAGTATTCTGGCCTGGAGAATTCCATGGACAGAGGAGTCTGATAGGCTACAGTCCATGGGGTCACAAAGAGTTGGGCATGACTGAGCGACTTTTACTTTCTTTTCACATATTTGCCCTGATAGTTAAAAACCAGTTCTCACCAGAAAGACATAGCTTTCAATGAGTGCTCAGCTTACCTTGTCAAGAACCACATCACTGATGGGAGGCAGGCCCTCTGGTTTCTGAATACATGCTGGCATGAACTGGAAATCCAGCAAAAACTCCCTGTCATACTGCTTCTTGCCTTCCGAATCAGGAGGCTTCCAGGATTCTAAAAAGAGGAGAGCAGGCAGACAACAGTCTATAATGTCACTGTATGTATGTGCAGCAAGAACATAAGCTGACTCCAATATTTCATCTCATCATATGCAAACAAAATCACAAAGAAAACAATGAGCTACAGTCAGAGAACGTCATGGGAAGATTTAAGCTGTTATTTGTTCTTTATCCCTTCTGGATACCTCTGGAGAGTAATCTGAAGTAAGGTGCTACAGGAACCATTTCACTTGCACATAAGCAGACTTTGTGTAAGTCTGGGACACAAATAATCTTCATTAAATAAATCACCAAGTCTCTTTAAAAAACAGTTTTTAAAAGTTGTACTCCATTTACAGTTATTACAAAATACTGGCTGTATTTCCCATGTTGTACAATACATCCTTGTAGACTATCTTATGCTCCATAGTTTATATATAATACTTTTGGTTTCCTGCACAAGGAGGATACTTTGAAATGTTACTCGGAGACGGAAAAAAGGTAAAAGGACATAAAACACAAAACTAAATAACTTATTAAAGATTCTGAAAAGTCTAAGCAGACTATAGATTCCCCCCTCCCCTAACTATAGTTTAATCTGAAAAAAATAAAATAATGAATCTGCTTGCTGAGCCAACTACACTGGGAAAAGACATATACCTCTGTCCAAGAATCCTGTCACTAAACATATTCTTAGCTAATACTTTTCATATGAATATTAAAGTAGTTTTTACCATAGTACTTTTTTTGCTACTATTAGTTCAGCTATCATTAACAATCCTATCATAATATAAAGCTGGACAATTTCTTGAAATTTTTACTGTTACTAAAACCAAGTCACAGTTTTTTCTTTTAATTAACCGAACACTCATCAAAACCAGGCCCCAGATCACTTCCTGACAGCACAGCGTATCCTGTTTTATCTTAGTGGTTCTTAATACACAAGGCATAGACTGCCGGACGCTATGTGAGAACACTGCAGATACTTTATTACATTATATTTATTAAAATGTACACAGTTTATTAGGATCTGAATTTTGAATCGCCTTCACCCTTGCTTACTGACGGTGTACATCACAGAGGCAAAAAGCAGCCAGTCAGTCAGGACAGCAGGGGCTGCTAGTTGTGCACTTCATCCTTGCCAAACTGAAGGGTGAAACTATAGTTCACACAGCCCTAAAAATGACAGCCGTGACTCAGTCCCTGAAGGAGGACTGATGGCAGTCCAAGTGCTTGGGAATACAAGCCTAGATCTTTAGGAGAAATTTCAGTATTTTGAGCCCTGATGTCAAAAACAGAATTTACAACAGACTACCCTTACAGTTTCATAAAGCTCGTTCCAAGTGTCTCACTGCTGGTGTTCTCACTACATATTAATGATCAGTATATGACGATGGGATCAAAAAAGGCTTTCCAAAATTTCTGACTACAACTCACAGTAAGAAATATAGTGATGTCATGACCCTGAACAAACACACACATATAAAGTTAAAAAAAACCAAAACCAAATACATTCCTCACTGCATGTAATGCCCTGACAATTTTTATTCTATTCTTTAACAATGTTGGTTATAACTCACTAAAATCACTGCACAAAAAATTTTAATCCTGTTAAATGGGTTAAAATCAGAAGTTTGAAGAAAACTGGTCAAGATTATTTTTGAGGCCTGGTATTTTACATTCAAACCCTACCTCACGCAGAAGTCCCTTTAGATTTGGCGGACTAAGAAAACCATTTCACCTAATCCCACCTTTCTCCACATGTCCATGGAAAAACTATCCATAAATCTGAAAGTCAACCATGGTTTACATAGCATAGGGACAGAGGTTTATCGCATTTGATGGTTTCTAAAGGTGAAAGATCCTCTAGAGTTTATCATATATCTTATAGGGCACTTCCACATCGCTGGTGCTTAATAACTTCGTATACTGATTCTGACTTCCTACCGGAGTTCAGCTCTACAGAGTGATTTCCATCAACAAAGTTAGTTCCAGCTTCCTGAAACAACAAGTATACTATCTCAAGGAACATGGTCACCATATCTGAAACATCTCTTTCAATTAAAATGAATAAACTAAACTCTTCTTGTCAAATTTTACCAGTCTAGCACTGACTGATTTTCTCTGGCAGTAGCTCTTCCAACGTCAGTGAAAGCAGAGTACCAGCCAGCATCAGGTATCACTTCCGCCAACAAAGGACTCTCTGGATTTGCTAGTCAGTCAAGTATGCCTGCTGATTTATTCTGTAAATATTACACTGTGATGAGCCTCTTCCTTCCGTTCAATATTTCTTTAGGAGGAGGCAACATTTCTCTAAGCTGCAGTAGAGTGAAGAGGAGAACAAAAAAACAGACACAGGAAGACAGGGATAAACTTACCTGATTTAAATGGGAATGTGACCCCTTCACCAGAACTATCAGTGGAGCCTGAATTAGCATCTATTCCTTCACCCTCAGAAACACTCTCAGCACCATTACGTACAGGCTCAGCTTCTTCTCCATTTTCTTCCACAGTTTTCACGTTTTTTAGGTCAGAGGGGTCTCTTTCAGGATGAAACCCTTGGCTCATTTTATCCTGTTCAGATTCAAGTATTTTGTCACCTGAAAGCTCCTCTTCAGCTTTAGGCTAAAGCATAAGTGAACACAGAGGTTATATTCTTTTCACTGTGTGTAAATACACATGAAGACCCATACTTATCCCCTCAGAAAACTATAAGAAAACACATCACTCAAGATAAGGATGCCTGTGTTCAGCTTATGGTACTAGGACGTAAGTTTATTTAAAACGCTTTTCTCATTTCATCTCCTTGGATAAATGAGACAATCCCGAAGGCGACTGAAATGCTTTAATATGACTAATGAAATCTAAATATACTAAGGTTTAAAAAGGAAAGAACTGTTAATCCCTGGAACTTGACGGACATGAAAGAGTCAGAATCTAAATCAAGCTCGCCTACCCTTGCCACTAACACTCAGCAAATATAAAAAGAAACACTAGAGGGTACGTTTTGTGTTGTCCTCTGGCTGTGGAAAAAGAATTCAATGAACAGTTTAAAGTGTCTAACTTCAACAAAGCTGACCATCGCTCCTTTAACAAGGAGGTCACTTGTTGGTTAAAATCTATTTTGTGTATTGGTTCTTAGAATTCTCTGAGGTTATGACCTTATTCAAATCATACTGGCACATATTCTCCCAGGGAGAAATCTGGGTTCCAGTGCATCCTATTTTTAAAAGGCAAAATAGAATTAAACTTATTCACCAGATTATTTCTAACCATCTCAGTTTCAGATACAGCAGCAACAATGAAGTATTTCTTGAGGGCACATCAATCATCAAAACTCCTGGAGGCAAAGTTCGCAATGAACTTTAAAGTCTTTCTTTTTCATTAAATATAAATAATCTCTGGAAATAATCTTTTGAAAGAAGCACTCAGAGGAAATAGGAACTTACCACAAATTCCATTTGATAAATTCACATTAGGAGAGCCAAATTAGAGGCTCTATTGAATTGGCTCAACAGAGGATGGTATTAAAAAATGTCATATACAGCAGGAAGTAGTTACCCCAATTGATTTATGAAAAAAAAATTTTAAACAGTTGCAAACCCTACCTTGTTATTAAGTGAAATGTTATAAAAGATATAATACTAGTAAGTTTTCTACTAACATCAGATTGAGGACAAGAGGAGAAGGGAGTAACAGAGAATGAGATGGTGGGATGGCATCACTGACTCAATGGACATGAGTTTGAGCAAACTCCCGGGAGACAGTGCAGGACAGGGAAGCCGGGAGTGCTGTAGTCCATGGGGTCGCAAAGACCTGGACACCACCCAGCAACTGAACAACAAAACAATCAGATCATGTGGAAAAGATGCTAGATTTAAAAATGTTATCAACAGAAACAGATGGTTTTAAGGCCGTGTTTTCTAAAATGGAAATAAAACGTTCATACAAACACACCACCACACAGGCTTCCTCGTTCCTCCAACAAGACGAGCACGGAAATCATCAGAAGACAGACATAAAAAATTCCAACAAAAATAAATGTTGAAAATGATTTATCAATATTTTTATAAAACATGGCAGAAATTGAGGCATCTTTTATGTTTTAAGAAAAAACTGATCTACCAAGTTTGAATTCTACATTAGCAGCCTCATTTTTTCTTATTCTATATTCAACTGTAATCTAAATTCAAAACTTTCCTGTAATACCACTGTATGACTAAGTATAGGTCATCAAGATCTTGGGCTTCCCTGATAGCTCAGTTGGTAAAGAATCTTCCCACAATGCAGAAGACTCTGGCTTGATTCCTGGAGAAGGGATAGGCTACCCACTCCAGTATTCTTGGGCTTCCCTTGTGGCTCAGCTGGTAAATAATCCACCTGCAATGCAGGAGACCTGGGTTTGGTCTCTGGGTTGGGAAGAGGCCCTGAAGAAGGGAAAGGCTGCCTACTCCAGTATTCTGGCCTGGAGAATTATTCCATGGACTGTATAGTCTGTGGGGTTGCAAAGAGTCGGACACGACTGAGCAACTTGCACTTTCACTTTCCTTCATCAAGATCTTCAGTAAATTGGCATGTGAGTCTGCAAATAGTTCTTCAACTTATTACAGAGAAGTATAACCACATTATACATCATACAGAAATCTTACTTCAGGTCCTGGAAAAGTGAAAAAATGCTATTTGAGAGAGAGAAGTTTATTGAGTCATCTTCTCTATATCTAAACTCAACAATAGACGATCTGTCGGATATAAACAAAGGATGCACTACTGAGAAAGTCCGTTTCTAACTGGAAAAAAAAAGTATAAAGAAACTTGGCCCATGAATGACAACCGTATTTCAGAACACAAAGAATCAGTGAGGTGTCTGAGGCATACTGTTAGATGGGATATTTCTCAAGGGAATCCATAAAAAAAATAGTTCCATTAAATGCTTGATGATTACTTTTCCTTTAGCAAGATGGATTTCTATTCAACTAGCTTATAATTATCTAACCATTCTTGAATTGTTTATCCAGAAAACTAGACTGAAAAAAGAAGGCACTTTATTGCCTAGACTGTCAAAGCAAACATTTTTACAGGAACTTACTAAATAAGAATTTAGTTAACAAAACTGTCTGCTTAATGCAAGAATTTTTTTATGTGCCAGAAAATCAGACTGACAATTACATATGTAATGATGGATGAAATATCCAAAAAGTTTTAAATACATTTTTGGTTGCCTTGAATAACAATTTTAAGATGAATCATCTTTCATGCTATCTCTTTAAAGAATTTGGTTAAATACTTGCAATGATGTAACAACTCAATATATAGCCTGAAATATGCTGATCCCTGAAAAACATTCTTTTAAAGGCTGAGAAAAACCTGAGAAAAAGATAGCATGATGATCAATGAAAAATTAAGACAATGACAACCAATATTTACTAACTACTCTAGTAAATACTTAATTTTAGAAAGACAAGGGACTGGGATTTCTAAAAAAAGTATGTGTGCAAATGACCAAATATCTTAGATTAAGAAGAGTGACTGGTTCAAAATGAGCCTAGGCAATTCTTGTGCATGAAGAGTAATAATCTAAAGCATGTTCAGCAAATTATGGACCGTGGGCCAATAGCGGGCCCCTTACCCACTTTTGCACTGTGTGCAAGGTAAGGATGTGTTTGTGTACATTTGTAATGTTGGAAAAATATTTCAAAGAAGAATATTTTATGAAGTGTATTACATAAAATTCAAATTTCAGTGTTCACCAACAAACTTTCACTGAAATATAGCCACTCACACATTTTCCACATTGTCCATGGTTGCTTTGGGGCTACAGCGGTAGAGCTGAGAAACTGCCACAGGGACCCTAGTCTCTGGACTGTTACACAGGGAAAGTTCGTCAACCCCTGACCCAGAGACGAGGATGAAAATCTGGAAGCAAAGGAATGGTAACCTACCCATTTAATATTCAATAATGCTTTTAAAAATGCCACAGGCAAAGGAACATAAAGTAAAATAAGAGAAAGTGAAGAGCTGCCCATCTGTGAAGCTCTTACAGCCATACCAGGAACGCATGCGACTCCCCTGCCTCTGGAAGGTATTTTATTCTTTGTAGGAGCAACATTTTCTTGTTCAGCTGCAAAAGGAGTGTGGTAACTATTTGCACCTCTATAACTTACTACCAGTTCTTACCCCATGATAACCACAATGAAATCACATCCGTGAAACATTTTAGAGGTTGCTATGGGCCAACTGTGACATCAACAGAACATCATGTAAGAGCAATGACAGGACAGGGAGAAGTAACAAAGGGGCACTGTGAGCAGCCTGAAGAGGGTAAGAATTACAACCAGATAGAAAACTCTTATAAAACAAATGCATTTAAAGTCATTTTAAAATGATTTCTACATTTTAATGTTATCATCTTAAACATTCAATGAAAATTATTTTAATAAAGTAGATATAAGAACTCAAAAAGAAAAAAAAAGAAACACGGAAACTGTTTATATTACTCTTCTTTAAAAGCTTCAGTATGGAACAACAGGCGTATTGAGATTAAAGGCCGTGAAAACTGTAGAGCAGGGTTTAGGGCGGAGCCTGCCCTTGACTCTTCCTCACAGCTCGTCCTGGGCCTGGCGAGCAGTGTCCTACAGCAAAAGCCATGCCTTAGTGCAAGCCGCATGTGAAACGAAAGGTTACTGGGGTGCAGGTAAAGGACGACAGGTTCAGACTCAGTCTCCTTAAAGTACACTTGATGATTTCTACCAGGACAGCCAATAGGCATTTGAAAAAAATAAATTAAAAAAAAAACCACTTAAAAAAAAATGAGATTAGTCTTTACATGTGGTAATACAAGGGAAAAATTAACACTACTTATTTTTGCTATTTGAGAAGAAGTATTTTTAAAAAGAAACAAGAATTCAGTGAAATTGAATAAGCTACCTATAAAAAAATCAACAACAACCTATAAAAAAATCACCTATAAAACATTCTTCAAATGGATTAAAGAAAAAAAAATCAGACTCTGAGCTTGATATATTTGCTTGGAAAACACAATCGCAGGAAAAAGTTATAAACACACACTTTGAGAAAACAGCACCGCTGTTCTGAGGGTGAGCTGAAGGTATTCACGGCTGTCCCTTACCTCCGATTCTGCCTCTAGCAACTCTTCGGCGGCTCGGGTCCGGTCTTTTGGTTCTTCCACATCTTTGGTGCAGGTATAGCTGTCTGAGCTGAAATAGAAGAGCAGGCTGCCATTACTTCCCACTACAAAAATTGAAAATATTAGGTCTAAACGATACCTCTATTCAATTTTAGCAAAAAGAGGGCTTCTGGCACAGTCAGGAGACAGATGGATGATAAGTGAAGAACTGTGTAATTGTGGCCCAAAGACTGCAATGGCAAATGTCTTACGCACAAATTGTTGACATCAGCTCACATAGCCTGCAAACAGTGGCCTAAGTTCCTCTTATTTCATGGTTAGGACAAACCAAGGCACAAAATTCAGTATGAGGTGAGTATCTACATAAGAAACTGGGCTACCAGCCAATTCTAGACTTGGGCCTGTTTCTGTTGTTAATCGACTAGGATCTTAAGCAACTAACACTTTTCAGGTACTAGCATATAAAGTGTAAGACTAAGATGATATCTAAGGTGACTTAGCAGCAGTAGCTGTAAGGTGCCTTTAAGCCACAAAAAACACTACATGCCAGATTTTGCTTTAAAACCGACGGCAAAAGTATGCTTTGCTAAGGATTTCATTAGACAGGCAGCACCTGCACAGCACCGAGCTCTCATTTCTCATCTGTACTGTGGGCCTATCCTTTCATATGGCCCAGGTGAGAATTAAGCAAGAAACAGGTAATGCTTTTCTGGTTGTGCAGCACGCCTTGCAGGATCTTAGTTCCTGACCAGGGATCGAACCAAAGCGTGAGTCCTAACCACTGAACCACCAGGAATTCCCAGGAACACAATTTTTATTGAATTATTCTACTGTTTCAGAAGTTCCACCTGGAAACCTAAGCTTACAAAGAATTTTTACAAATTTACTTGACTTACAAAGTCCACAAAAATCAACATTTGGACATACAATTTAAAGATACTTAGAACATCAGAGAGCAAATAAAACATATTTTAAAGGATCCCAGAAGGCAGTCAGTGGTGTAGAATGGTAAAGAATTTGCCTGCAATGCAAGAGACCTGGGTTTGATCCCTGGGATGGGAAGATCCCCTGGAGAAGGGAATGACACCCATTCCAGTATTCTTGCTTGGAAAATCCCACGGACAGAGGAGCCTACAGGCCATGGGGTCACGGAATTGGACATGACTGAGTGACTTCAGATGAGACCGGAAGGCAGCAGGAGTCAAAAGCAAGCAGTGAGGTTCTAAGGTAGATGGGAAGGGAGGGGAGAGTCAAAGAAAGGCCACTTGATAAACAAACAGATGTTACTGAAAGTGAATGAACACAAAGTCGAAGGAACCATCTATCGTGACAGAAATAAAAAGTCGCACTGAGACGAAACCAACCAATCTCTCTGGGTGATTGATTCAAACCTTTTTTGGAAGAACGGTACAATATAAATACTCACACTGGTCTTGGGAACAAGGAAAATGAGACATTTAATAATCTTCTCAAAACTATTGCACCATCATAAAAATACTCTGTAAATCTCTTTTATTACCCACTCCTTAAACCAACTTGTCTTTATCCTTCCCTTTACAGACCTTATGAATGAGAAAACATTATTAGAACAACGGCTAGTCTTCCTTCACAGCATACCCAAGGTAAGCCATTTTCTCAAAGTATGGAACTCAGATTATGATAACTACAGGTGGATTTAAATTTGGTTTTGCCTCAGCCTTATCATGAATATGTATATTCAAGTATTAATAATTTATGTGTGATATGTGGTGGTCTCTCTTCATTTATTATAGATCTTTTGATTTTATATAACCAGTCTGTTTTATGTGCATCTCTCTAAAATGTTTGTGATTAATTCTACTTTCATAGAAGAATTCTTTTTAAGAATTACAGAGTTTAAGGAGCCTGTACATTAAAATTAAAATTTTATTTCATATATACATGAATTCAGCTTTAATTTTCATTCATGCAAAAGGGAAGACCACTTTCTGAAGGATTTTCTCTAAACCAAAAAAAAACCCCAAAGATGTTGATAAAACTTTTCCTTCAAAACTGTATCAAAAGAACCCAAAACATTAAAACATTTCTTCCATGGGTAACATTAACACATCTAATATGCCTTTTTAAAAAAATCAGCTACTTGCACAGCAGGAATTGTTACTCTGTTCAAGCAGCTAAAGGTTTGATTTAAAGTAATAATTCACAATATGAGGTGAGAGAAAGCACACACCTCCTTAGGAGATACTCAGTCCTTTAAAAAAGTGGACACAGATACACAGTGTGTGTCTACTGACTGTGATATACAGCCCCTCTCCTACCTTTACGGATGGGGGGGTGCGGTAACCTTCGGGTATGCTAGAGTAGGGAGAAGAAGTAGGGGACTAGGGAGGAAGTGAGGGAGGGGGAGAGACAGACAGAAACACCAGCTGCCAGATTTAAAGGATAATTAATACCAAATTAATTGTAGAAGAAAGGAAGTAAGTTTAGGATATTGTTTCAGATTTGTTCTTTCTAGTCCATTTCTGATGCCTATGTCTTAATTAGGCCCTTATTGCTGAACTGATTTAAATATGAAAGAGGCTCAACCCACTGCCTCCAATTCGCATTAAATACAATCATGCCTGAATGATGGCCTCTCTAAATAACTGATTTGACTGGTTGCTCTTTTACTTGAAGTATCCCTTAAGGCATCTTCCATAGCGCCAAGCAAAGCTCCTTACACAAGGCGGTGGTTGTTCAGTCTCCAGTCGTGTCCGACTCTCTATAACCTCATGAACTGCAGCACGCCAGGCTTTCCTGTCCTTCACTAGCTCTGGAGTTTGCTCAAACTCATGTCCATTGAGTCAGTGATGCCATCCAATCATCTTATCCTCTGTCACCCCCATCTCCTCTTGCTCTCAATCTTTCCCAGCACCAAGGTCTTTTTGAACAAACTGGCCCTTTGCATCAGGTAGCCAAAGTACTTATAATTCAGCTTCAACATCAGCCCTTCTAATAAACACTCAGGACTGATCTCCTTTAGGATGGACTGGTTGGATCTCCTTGCAGTCCAAGGGATTCTCAAGAGTCTTCTTCACCATCACAGTTCAAAAGCATCAATTCTTTGGTATTCAGCTTTCTTCATAGTCCAACTCTCACATTTATACATGACCACTGGAAAAACCATAGCCTCGACTAGACAGAGCTTTGTCAGTAAAGCGATGCCTCTGCTTTTTAATACGCTGACTAGGTTTGTTGTAGCTCTCCTTGCAAGCAGCAAGCGTCTTTTAATTTCATGGCTGCAGGCACCATCTTGGAGCCCAAGAAAATAAAGTCTGTCGCTGTGTCCACTTTTCCCTCATCTATTTGTCATGAAGTGATGGGACCAGATGCCATGACCTTAGTTTTTGAATGCTGAGTTTTGAGCCAACTTTTTAACTCCTCTTTCAACTTCAAGAGGCTCTTTAGTTCTTCTTTGCTTTCTGCCATTAAAGTGTTATCATCTGTTTATCTGAGGTTGATGGTATTTCTCTCAGCAATTTTGATTCCACCTTATGATTCATCCAGTCTGGCATTTCACATGATGTACACTGAACAGAAGTTAACTTTCCCAATCCTGAACCAGTCCATTGTTCCATGTCCAGTGCTAATGAGTGCTTCTTGTCCTGCATACAGGTTTCTCAGGAGGCAGGTAAGGTGGTCGGGTAGGAATTTGTATTTGTTGACTGAATAAATAATAGCAGTTCTCTGTTAAAGAGGTATTACTGACATTCCCAAGATAAATTCTTTTCCCCTTGCTTGCATTAAGGCACCACAGTGCAAGAGACAATCTTGCATGAGATTCACAATTACCTGAATTTAGAGATATCTAATGGAGCGTCCCCAACTTTCAACAAGAAGTCAACTCTCAGAGGAACACTGATTTCCTATCTCTTTAAAAGAGAATGTTGTTGCTGTTTCCTGTCTTAAGTCATGTCCAACTATTTCATGACCCCACAGACTGTAGCCTGCTAGACTTCTCTGTTCATGGGATTTTCCAGGCAAGAATACTGCAGTGGGTTGCTATTTCCTTCTCCAGGGGATCTTCCCAACCCATGGAATCAAACTCGTGTTTCCTGTATTGTCAAGCAGATTCTTTACCACTGAGCCAGGAAGCCCCCAAAACAGAGAATAAGAAAATTCAAAGAAAGAAAAGCTATGATTTCAAGATTTTTGCTAATTTTTATATTACTAGATGGAAAATGTTTTCCTTCAGAGCTCTTTTTATGAACTGACTAATATAAAGTCTGAAAAATACTGGGGACATAGACAAGTTTAATCACTGGGTTTTAATAAATAAATGGAACTACATCAAACTAAAAAGTTTCTGCACATCATCAAAGTGAAAAAAGTTTCTGCACATCATCAAACCATCATCAAAGTGAAAAGGCAACTGACTAAACAGGAGAAGACATTCGCAAATCATGTATCTCATAATGGGCTAATATTCAAAATATATAAAGAACCCACACAAATCAACAATAAAATCCCAACCAGACTGATTTTAAAAAATGGGCAGAGGATCTGAACACACATTTTCCCAAAGGCAATATATACATGGCACACAGGCACATGAAATATGTTCTGTACCACTTATTATCAGGAAAATGCAAATCCAAATCACAAGGCGACAGCAACTGTACCTGTCAGAATGGCTACTATTGAAAAGATGAGAAATAACAAATGTTGGAGAGGATGTGGAGAAAAGGGAACCTTTGTACATTGTTGTTGGGAGTGTAAATTATTGCAGCCACTACAGGAAATAGTACAGAGATTCCCCCCAAATTTAAAGACTGAACTACCACACAACCAAGGTATTCCATTTCCGAGTATTTATCTGAAGAATATGGAAACACTAATTTAAAAAATACATGCACCCCTGTATTTAATGCAGCATTATATGCAATAGCTTAGATATGGATACGACCTAAATGCCTGCTGATGGCTAAACACATAAAGAAGATTCAGGATGTGCACACACCCCCACACAGACACACAGACACACACACATGGACCACTCAGAGCCACAGAAACAATGAAGTGCCAGGTGGCTTAATGATAAAGAATCCACCTGCCAATGCAGAAGACATGGGGGTCAGCGCTGGGTTGGGAAGAGCCCCTAGAGGAAGAAATGGCAGCCCACCCTACTATTCTTGCTTGGGAAGTTTTATGGGGCGAGGAACGCGGTGGGCGATAGTCCACGCAGTCGCAGAAGAGCTGGTCATGACTAAGCAGCTAAAGAACAACCATTTGTGGCAACAGGGATGGACCCTGCAGGTACTGTGCTAGGTGAAGGAAGTCAGATGGAAAAGACAAATGCTGCATGATTTCACTCACGTGGAATATAGAACAAACAAAATAAGAACAAACTCACAGACACAGAGCACAGGTGAGTTGTTACCAAAGGGGAGAGGAGGAGGGAAAAAGGGGCAAAGGGAGTCAACCGTATTGTGGAGGAGAGTAAACAGACTTGCAGTGCTGACTACTCAGTAGTGTACGCAGATGCAGAACTATAAAGCTGTATGCCCAAAACTTCCACAAGTACAAAGAAAAAAAAGGGGGGATACTTTACTACTGGTAAGGGAAGGTCCCAAGTACACTGCCACAGGGTTGTGTATGAACAGCAGAATGTTCCAATAATGGAACTTGCAGTGAGACGCCCCACTCTTTAATACCCACTTAAAAAAATATTTTTAATTCTTTGGCTGCACCAGGTGTTAGCTGCAGCACACAGGATCTTTAGCTGTGGCATGCAATTTCTTAGCTGTCACATGTGTGAGATCCAGGAATCGAACCCGGGTCCCCTGCATTGGGGGCGCAGAGTCTTAGCCACTGGACCACCAAGGAAATCCCCAACACCCACTTCTAATCGCTTCTCGTTACTGTCTCCATCCCCTTCCAATATTTTTCCTTTTATCCTCCACAACAGATTTGAAATCCTAAAAGTCACAATAAATTATTCTGATTATATCATATTCAAGAATTCTGTCTAGAGTTCTTGACGATGGGCACCTTATCCTCTCCTTTTTTTCTGCCATAGACCTGTGAGAACCAAGGTAACTGTGATGATTTATTTAAGGAACATGGGCAGAACACAGAAAATAAAGCCCAAGTGAGAGAAGGATTAAGTTTTTACGAAGGAGATGTAAATAACTGGAAGAGAATTACGGTGAAAAATATGCAAGAATGATAGGGCCACTGAGGGATGCCTGTCAAACAAAAGAAACACTAGAATGTAGGCCAGTCAGGGCCTCTTCAGTCTTCTGAGGTGCTGCTGTTTGATAGGGATGGATGGACTGATAGTTATTCTCCCCAGCATCTGTTAGAAAAAGGCTCTCTGCTCTAGGACTGCTGCACAGAAGCGGAAGTAGCATAAGCAAGACTCCACAGGACCTAGCACTGAAATCAAGAAGGAAGGATAATGAAAAGATGAGTCTAAACTTAAATGCCACCAAAATATACATCTACAACACAATTAAAATTATTTTCCTTCTGCTTTTAACATGAAATACCATCACAGTAAGAATCAAATCATAGGTTTATTGGTTTTATTGATGTTAATCGATAACTACTTTTCAGTTTTATGATTCTTTTTTCCCTATTATTCCCTGTTTTCCATTTTTTATTTTCTCTATTATCTTTATTATTTCCTTTGGGTTTACTTTTGCTTTCCTTTTTTTAATGTAAAATTTCAGCTTTACTGATGTATAAACGACATATAAAATTGTAAGATATTATTTAAAGTGTACACAAGGCGATGGCACCCCACTCCAGTCCTCTTGCCTGGAAAGTCCCATGGATGGAGGAGCCTGGTGGGCTGCAGTCCATGGGGTCACGAAGAGTCCGACACTGAGCGACTTCACTTTCACTCTCTTGCATTGGAGAAGGAAATGGCAACCCACTCCAGTGTTCTTGCCTGGAGAATCCCAGGGACAGGGGACCCTGGTGGGCTGCCATCTATGGGGTCACACAGAGTCAGACATGACTGAAGTGACTTAGCAGCAGTGGTCATTTAATATATGCACAGACATACACTGGAAAGGATTCCTCCATCTAGTTAACATACCCATCATCTTATATATTTATCTTTTTTAATTGGTAAGAACACTGAATTTCTATTCTCTTGGCAAATTTCAGGTATACAATAGTTATTAACTACAACCACCAAGTTTTACATTAGATCTCAAACATTATTCATCTTATAAAATTTGCTCATTTAACAGTTTCGTCAGATGGAGGTTGACTGAATAATTTGAGACCATTTTCACTTTTGAAATGGTCATTTAGTGGTGTCAACTGTTGCCCAAGTACTATCCTGGTAGTGTGGTAGGGAGAATGACATACTGCCGCAGATATCCACATCGCAGTCCCTGGACCTTGTGAGTATGTTACCTGACATGACCAAAGTGCTTTTGCAGATGTGATTAAGTTTAAGGGATCTTGATAGTTCAGTTCAGTTCAGTCATTCAGTCATGTCCAACTCTTTGGGACCCCAGGGACTGCAGCATGCCAGGCCTCCCTGTCCATCACCAACTCCTGGAGTTTACTCAAACTCGTGTCCATTCAGTCGGTGATGCCATCCAACCATATCATTCTCTTTCACCTCCTTCTCCTCTTGCCCTCAATCTTTCCCAGCATCAGAGTCTTTTCAAATGAGTTAGTTCTTCGCATCAGGTGGACAAAGTATTGGAGTTTCAGCCTCAACATCAGTCCTTCCAATGAATACCCAGGACTTGTCTCCTTTAGGATGGACTGATTGAATCTCCTTGCAGTCCAAGGGCCTCTCAAGAGTCTTCTTCGATACCACAGTTCAAAAGCATCAATTCTTCAGCACTCAACTTTCTTCATAGTCCAACGCTCACATACATACATGACCACTGGAAAAACCATAGCCTTGACTAGATGGACCTTTGATGGCAAAGTAATGTCTCTGCTTTTCAATATGCTATCTAAGTTAGTTATAACTTTTCTTCCAAGGAGCAAGCGTGTTTTTATTTCATGGTAGCAGCCATCATCTGCAGTGATTTTGGAGCCCCCCAAAATAAAGTCTGCTGCTGTTTCCACTGTTTCCCCATCTATTTGCCATGAAGTGACGGGACCGGATGCCATGATCTTCGTTTTCTAAATGTTGAGTTTTAAGCCAACGCTTTCACTCTCCTCTTTCACCAAGAGGCTCTTTAGTTCTTCTCCAAGGAATCTTGACAGGGAGACTATCATCCTGGAGTAAGCCAATGGATCCAATGTGATCAAAAGGATTCTTTCACGGGGCGAGGGGGAGGAGAGGAGGCAGGAGAATTAAACAGATAAGAATATGCTATGTTGCTGGCTTTCAAGATAGAGGAAGGGGCCCCAAGGCAAGGAATATATGTATCTCTGAAAGATGGAAAAAGCAAGAGAACAGATTCTCTCACAGAGCTTCCAGAAGAAACACAGACCTGCTGATATCTTGATTTTCAGTGCAAATAAGTTTGGACCTATGATCTCTCAAAGTGTGGTGATATGTTATAGCGTCAACAGGAAAAGGATACAATCATGAATTCTGATTTACATTGTGGTTAGGTCACATAATATACTTGCTTTGACTTGAATCCTTTTAAATTATTAAGACTTGTTTTATGACCCACAATATGGTCTGGGCAAATGGGACATTGGCACTTCTGTATCTGCTGGTCAAGCTGGTTGTGTTGTTCAGGCCTTCTCTAGCCTCACTAAATTTCTCTCTACTGGTTCCATCAATTATGCTTTTCTAATTAAGTCAGTTCAATGTCACTACCTTTGACTATGTGAAATGCAGTTAAATATATTAAATAATTAATGATTTTGTATGCTAATTTTCATAGTCAATCATAAATCAGTTTTTATTATTTTTCTCCTCAGTACAAGTCATGTATATTCTCATGGTTTCAGTGGTTAAATCTTGCAAACATTTGAGGAAGAAACAATATCAACTCCATGAAACTCTATCACAATAGTGAAGAAGAGGGACTACTTACTAATTCATTCTCTGAGGTCAGCACCACCATTTACCCAAATATAAAAATACCAGAAAACGATATGCCAGTACCATTTAAGAACTTGATGCAAAAAAACTACATAAATTTTTAGTAACTCAAATTCAACAATACATGAAAAGAGAAACACCTCAAGACCGAGTTTCATCTTAGGAAAGCAATGCCGGGAGCCAGTGTGAGGCACTCCGCCCATGGCAAAGGTCATGAGGAAGGAGGCTTTGGCATATGCAAAGGCAGGGTCGAGCCTCAGGAAACCCTGTTCCTGAACATCTACCCCCCAAACCAGAGTCTGCCTACTTTAATGCTTTATGCTCTCATCTACACCTCTGACTTTATGGGGAGCTGTCCCCCACCTCTCTTGGAGAAGAAGTTAACCTACAGCTCCAGTTAATGAAAATTCCTGGGCGCGACAAGAGTGTTTCAACTTACAAACTCCTCTGAAGGTTATTTAGCCTGCCTGTACAGGTTCGTCCAGCCACATGTGATTGTTTACAGCTTCCCAACTGTGAGAGGCATGAAATGTTTTAGACTTACTAAAGGCAGATTCTTTCAGAAAGTTAGAAATTATTAGTATAGTGGGTTGATTAGGAGTTATATTGGTGAAGGGTTTTTCATTTATTGGGCCAATGTTTGCTGCTAAATCCCCTACCCTTATACACATTAATGAATATAACTAGCATATAGGAGAAATAAGTATCAACCTTTAAGATTAATCATGTTAAACCTTAGGCTAAGTAAATTCCTTTCTTAACTGTAAACCACTACACCCTCACCTTATAGGAATGCAAGTTTATCTGGTACCTTCGGAGGGTGGTGCCTGGTTTAAGGAAAATCACACCTGGAAAATAAGTTTTCTGGCTGACTGACTGCTATCAGAAAGGATCATAAAACGTCAGCAGGCCTCATGGCCAGATGATGATATAAAACCCCTAAGACCTTTATGTATACATTTATATGAAGCACCTGATTTTGATAAAGGTCAGGACTGCTGACCCCCGCGTGACGTTAAAATTTCCATTTGTCTCTATGCATAACAAAAGGTATATGAGCAAACCTAAAAAAGAAATTGGGTCAGTTTCTGGAAAGAATGATTCCCCCGTGTCGTTCTTTCTTGTTCTCCGTTTTTCTGGCTGAATTCCCATCTGGAACGTGGGTGCTCACCAAGCCTGCTAATTTTGCCCTGGCTTTTAAGTTCCATGCAAGAGGGAGCCCAAGGCGGGGCACCCTCCGATATTCAAGTGGGTGGCCTAAATAGGTGGTGCAAGCTTCTTGTCTCAAAGCTTTATTGGTATCCCACATAAACCAAGTTATTCAGCCTCTTTTTCTCCACTAATTTTCCTACTACACTATTTCTTTCTAATTTCCCCCTTTATCTTTAATTAAGCAATTAATTCCTAGGACACTGACTCTGTCCCTGCTTCGAATTACCCTGGATCCACCGGGGCTGGACCCAGGCAAAGCAAAGCTGGTTTAACATTCAAATGGAAAGTAATTAATAAAGAAAAAAGAAAACTACAACTGTCTCAAGAAATGGAGGAAAAGAATTGATAAAGCCCAACATGTATTTCTGATAGAAATATCAAATTTCTCAGCTAATCAGCAAGAACTTCTTTCATTAGACAACTGAAAACTCTACAGCTAACATCATAATGGCGAAAGACTTTTAGAAAGCTTCCTGAGATGAAGAAAAGGCAAAAATATCTACTCTTGCCACTTCCATGCAACACTATACTGCAGGTGCTAGCTAATGTAAGTCAAGAAAAAGAAATAGTGTATATAGTTAGATATGAAGTAAAACTCTCTTTCTTCACATATGACATATTTATGTAGAAAATCAGAAGAAAATCCTTTGGATTTTACAAAAATCCTAATAATTTGTAAATTTTAGCAAGCTTGCAGAATATGAGTAAAAAGGTTTGCTGTATTCTCATATTTAGTTGTGAAAAATAAAAACTGAAATAAAAATACCATTTACAATAGTCATCAAAAGACATGAATCTGACAAAATTATAAAACCTCTGTATACTAAAAATTTCAAAACATTCCTGAGTGAATTAAAGAAGACAGACTTAAATGTCAAAATATATTATGTTACTGGGACAGAAGACTCAATATTGTAAGATATCAATTTTATCTATAGATTCAACACAAAGCAAATCAAATATCAGCAGGTTTTACAGAGAAAAAAGTGTAGGAAAAATCTGACTCTAAAATTAACACAGAAAAGCAAGGGACGTAGAATGGCCCAAAAAAACTGAAAATGAAGACTAAAGTTGAAGGACTTAATGCTATCTGATTTCAAGAGTTACTACAAGTCTCAGTAATCATGACAGTGTGGTACTGGTATCAAAAGAGCCAACTAGTTCAACAGAAAAAAAAAAAAAAAGAGAGAGAGGATTCAGAAACAGACATATATAACATGTACAACATATTTCTGTAAGTTGTAAAGGAAATAAACCAGAAAAAGAATAGCCTGAAATTATTTTACATTACTGGTGGGGATATAAAATGGCATAAATACTTGGAAAGTATTTTGCAGTTTCTTTAAAAAAACAAACAAAACAAAACAAAACTAACTCCAGGAGTTGGTGAAGGAAAGGAAAGCCTGGCGTGCTGCAGTTCCTGGGGCTGCAAAGAGTCGGATACAACCGTGCGACTGAACAGCAACAAAATTCAAACATACGCTTACATACGATTCAGTCATTCCGGCCTAGTTATTTATTCAAGAGAAACGACAGCATATGTCCATGCACGCAAAGTTTTAAACACGATACTCACAGCAATTTTATCTGTAATAGCCCCGAACTGGAAACCACTCAAATGTCCACCAACAGGTGAACAAATTGTGGTGCCTCCATAATGTGTCAACAGATTTTTTAAAGTGAGTTATCATGTGCTCTAATATGGATGGTTGATGTGTACAAGAAAAGAGAAAAACAGTTTATGAGAATCAGCAAGAACTTCTTTCATTAGACAACTGAAAACTCTACAGCTAACATCATAATGGCGAAAGACTTTTAGAAAGCTTCCTGAGATGAAGAAAAGGCAAAAATATCTACTCTCGCCACTTCCATGCAACACTATACTGCAGGTGCTAGCTAATGTAAGTCAAGAAAAAGAAATAGTGTATATAGTTAGATATGAAGTAAAACTCTCTTTCTTCACATATGACATATTTATGTAGAAAATCAGAAGAAAATCCTTTGGATTTTACAAAAATCCTAATAATTTGTAAATTTTAGCAAGCTTGCAGAATATGAGTAAAAAGGTTTGCTGTATTCTCATATTTAGTTGTGAAAAATAAAAACTGAAATAAAAATACCATTTACAATAGCCATCAAAAGACATGAATCTGACAAAATTATAAAACCTCTGTATACTAAAAATTTCAAAACATTCCTGAGTGAATTAAAGAAGACAGACTTAAATGTCAAAATATATTATGTTACTGGGACAGAAGACTCAATATTGTAAGATATCAATTTTATCTATAGATTCAACACAAAGCAAATCAAATATCAGCAGGTTTTAACTCTCTTTCTTCACATATGACATATTTATGTAGAAAATCAGAAGAAAATCCTTTGGATTTTACAAAAATCCTAATAATTTGTAAATTTTAGCAAGCTTGCAGAATATGAGTAAAAAGGTTTGCTGTATTCTCATATTTAGTTGTGAAAAATAAAAACTGAAATAAAAATACCATTTACAATAGTCATCAAAAGACATGAATCTGACAAAATTATAAAACCTCTGTATACTAAAAATTTCAAAACATTCCTGAGTGAATTAAAGAAGACAGACTTAAATGTCAAAATATATTATGTTACTGGGACAGAAGACTCAATATTGTAAGATATCAATTTTATCTATAGATTCAACACAAAGCAAATCAAATATCAGCAGGTTTTACAGAGAAAAAAGTGTAGGAAAAATCTGACTCTAAAATTAACACAGAAAAGCAAGGGACGTAGAATGGCCCAAAAAAACTGAAAATGAAGACTAAAGTTGAAGGACTTAATGCTATCTGATTTCAAGAGTTACTACAAGTCTCAGTAATCATGACAGTGTGGTACTGGTATCAAAAGAGCCAACTAGTTCAACAGAAAAAAAAAAAAAAAGAGAGAGAGGATTCAGAAACAGACATATATAACATGTACAACATATTTCTGTAAGTTGTAAAGGAAATAAACCAGAAAAAGAATAGCCTGAAATTATTTTACATTACTGGTGGGGATATAAAATGGCATAAATACTTGGAAAGTATTTTGCAGTTTCTTTAAAAAAACAAACAAAACAAAACAAAACTAACTCCAGGAGTTGGTGAAGGAAAGGAAAGCCTGGCGTGCTGCAGTTCCTGGGGCTGCAAAGAGTCGGATACAACCGTGCGACTGAACAGCAACAAAATTCAAACATACGCTTACATACGATTCAGTCATTCCGGCCTAGTTATTTATTCAAGAGAAACGACAGCATATGTCCATGCACGCAAAGTTTTAAACACGATACTCACAGCAATTTTATCTGTAATAGCCCCGAACTGGAAACCACTCAAATGTCCACCAACAGGTGAACAAATTGTGGTGCCTCCATAATGTGTCAACAGATTTTTTAAAGTGAGTTATCATGTGCTCTAATATGGATGGTTGATGTGTACAAGAAAAGAGAAAAACAGTTTATGAGTTCTGATTTCATTTCTGTAAAATTCTAAAAACTGCAAATTGATTTACAGTGCTAGAAAGCAGATCAGTGCTTGCCAGGGGACTGAGGTGAGGGCAGTGCAGGACAGAAGGATTTACAAACAAGAGGAAACTTTCGGAAGCAATATATACGTTCATTATCTTGATGGTTATTATGGCTTCATGAGTATATACAGATGTCAAAGCTAATAAAATACACTTAAAATATGTATACATTAATTTTATATCAAATATCCTTCAATAAAGGTGTTAGTCTTAGTGGTTTCTAAAGTAAGTAAAACATAAGCATATCTATGTATGTTACGAATCTGAAAAATGTGGTTTTTTTAAAGACGTAAAAAACAGCTTAGATAGTATTCTTCCATTTACAGAAAGACACAGAAATCTATAGACCCAAGTAATGGGATCCCAAGGGTCTTTTTTTCTTCATCCTAACTTTTGTTCATTTCAAAAATGCCAAAAATATCTTTTGAAGTAAATATAAAGTAATATCCCTTTCTAGCAACTAGTGAGTTCTAGTTGCCTCAGCTGAACAGAGTCAACAATCTCTGGTATATGGTCTGCCATACATTGTGGCTTACACAAATAATCATGATAAAATACATAGGTTTATTTTAAATATTTAAAAATGGAGTCGAACTACACAAGTTACTTTGCAAAATGCTTTATTTTTCCCTAAACTTATTATGAAAACCTCTTCAGGATATGACACAGCTCTGTCTCATTCATTTATCAGTGACATGATACCCCATAGCATGTATGTACCATTACTCTTGAGAAGTCTCATATTTTTTGCTCTTTTTCTTGCTACAAAACCCACTTCTAAACTTCTAAAAGTATCTATTGGTACTTCTACTTCCTCCTCACTCATCTCCTCAAAGCACAAATGCATAAGCATGTATTTTAACAGATACTGCCATATTTCATTCCAAAGGTAAAAGTAATTCACATTCCTACCACATATACATGAGTGTTGGATTTCTTACATTCCCATAAGTATTGATATTATATCTGCCAAACTAACAGCTAAAAATGGTATCTCAATAATCATTAGTAAGGGTGAGCATTTCTCCGATTTTAATTGACTCTTTCATCCTTTACTCAATATTCCAATAGATTGTTGGTTTGTTTTAACCTGCATATACTCCATAAACAGAATAACCTTTAACATACTATGCCTTTTAACTTTATTTTGCCCCCAAATTCAAAATTTTATTGCAATTTTACAATGAATTTTCTGTAATGAAAGTGTATTATGTTTATAAACAGTATCAACAAAAATGCAATCAAAAACATATATATTTTAATAAATTCAAAATAAAGGCCAGGATAAGTCTTCTGTTTTGATAATGTCTCAAATATTTATCAATGGGCCACTTTAAAACCCAAAGGCTTTGAAATGGATTCATTTGACTTTTAAATAACCTCACAATCTTTATGACCATATCCTTCTCTAGTTTAATATGTTTCTGAGAATATTAAAGCTAGAAATTTAGCTTTTACCTTATAGTCAAAAGCAATCTCACCAGTGGTAAAAATTTTACTAGGAGAAGGCAATGGCATCCCATTCCAATACTCTTGCCTAGAAACTCCCATGGACAGAGGAGCCTAGTGGGCTGCAGTCCATGGGGTCACTGAGTCAGACACTACTGAGTGACTTCACTTTCACTTTTCACTTTCAAGCATTGGAGGAGAAAATGGCAACCCACTCCTGGAGAACCCCAGGGATGGCGGAGCCCAAAGGGCTGTCGTCTGTGGGATCGCACAGAGTCGGACACAACTGAAGTGACTTAGCAGCAGCAGCAGTAACCCTCTTAACATACCTTTGCTATTCTATACAATCAAAGACTTGGAACAAATCGAGAATGCATTATTTAGAATCTGAGCTCTTTAAAGTTAAGAACTGCATCTTACTGGTCGTCTTGGTATATTGAGCATCTAATACAGTACGGTGGTGGTGGTTTAGTCACTAAGTCATGTCTGACTCTTGCTACTCCATGGACTGTAACCTGCCAGGCTCCTCTGTCCATGGCAATTCTCCAGGCAAAAATACTGGAGTGGGTTGCTATTTCCTTCTCCAGGGCTAATACAATATATGCCCACCTAAAGTCTATTAAACAACAAATGCCCTGCAATCAAAATTGAATAGAAAGTTAATGACCCTCTAGAACAATAAACACTGTTTTGATCTTTTTGTATGTTCAAGCTGGTTTTAGAAAAGGCAGAGAAACCAGAGATCAAATTGCCAACATCTGCTGGACCATGGAAAAAATAAGAGAGTTCCAGAAAAACATCTATTTCTGCTTTATTGACTATGCCAAAGCCTTTGACTCTGTGGATCACAATAAACTGTGGAAAATTCTGAAAGAGATGGGAATACTAGACCACCTGACTTGCCTCTTGAGAAACCTGTATGCAGGTCAGGAAGCAACAGTTAAAACTGGATATGGAACCAGACTGGTTCCAAATAGGAAAAGGAGTACGTCAAGGCTGTGTATTGTCACCCTGCTTATTCAACTTATATGCAGAGTACATCATGAAAAACGCTGGGCTAGAAGAAGCACAAGCTGGAATCAAGATTGCTGGGAGAAATAGCAATAACCTCAGACATGCAGATGATACCACCCTTATAGCAGAAAGTAAAGAGGAACTAAAAAGCCTCTTGATGAAAGTGAAAGAGGAGAGTAAAAAAGTTGGCATAAAGCTCAACATTCAGAAAACAAAGATCATGGCATCTGGTCCCATCACTTCATGGCAAATAGATGGGGAAACAGTGGAAACAGTGTCAGACTTTATTTTGGGGGGCTCCAAAATCACTGCAGATGGTGAATGCAGCCATGAAATTAAAAGATGCTTACTCCTTGGAAGAAAAGTTATGACCAACCTAGACAACATATTGAAAAGCAGAGACATTACTTTGCCAACTAAGGTCCGTCTAGTCAAGGCCATGGTTTTTCCAGTAGTCATATATGGATGTAAAAGTTGGACTATGAAGAAGGCTGAGCGCTGAAGAATTGATGCTTTTGAACTGTGGTGCTGGAGAAGACTCTGTGAGTCCCTTGGACTGCAAGGAGAGCCTACCAGTCCATCCTAAAGGAAATTGGTCCTGGGTGTTCACTGGAAGGAATGATGCTAAAGCTGAAACTCCAGTACTTTGGCCATCTCATGCGAAGAGTTGACTCAGTGATAAAGACTGTGATGCTGGGAGGAATTGCGGGCAGGAGAAGGGGATGACAGAGGATGAGATGGCTGCTGTCTCTTATACACATCTAGATGTGTATAAGAGACAGGATAAAGCTCAACATTCAGAAAACAAAGATCATGGCATCTGGTCCCATCACTTCATGGCAAATAGATGGGGAAACAGTGGAAACAGTGTCAGACTTTATTTTGGGGGGCTCCAAAATCACTGCAGATGGTGAATGCAGCCATGAAATTAAAAGATGCTTACTCCTTGGAAGAAAAGTTATGACCAACCTAGACAACATATTGAAAAGCAGAGACATTACTTTGCCAACTAAGGTCCGTCTAGTCAAGGCCATGGTTTTTCCAGTAGTCATATATGGATGTAAAAGTTGGACTATGAAGAAGGCTGAGCGCTGAAGAATTGATGCTTTTGAACTGTGGTGCTGGAGAAGACTCTGTGAGTCCCTTGGACTGCAAGGAGAGCCTACCAGTCCATCCTAAAGGAAATTGGTCCTGGGTGTTCACTGGAAGGAATGATGCTAAAGCTGAAACTCCAGTACTTTGGCCATCTCATGCGAAGAGTTGACTCAGTGATAAAGACTGTGATGCTGGGAGGAATTGCGGGCAGGAGAAGGGGATGACAGAGGATGAGATGGCTGGATGCCATTACGGACTCAATGGACATGAGTTTGGGTAAACTCCAGGAGTTCGTGATGGACAAAGAGGCCTGGTGTGCTGTGATTCATGGGGTCGCAAAGAGTCGGACATGATGGAGCAACTGAACTGAACTGAACTGAGGGTTTGTCCTGAGCTCAGCAGAGGACAGGACATTATGCAATTCTGCTAGCAATGAGAAAAAAAAGATGATTCCAATAAGACCAATACTCCATTTTCTAGGTCACCAAATTCCATTCTACTGCTCATTCTACAATGTCTTGGGCATTTTTGTTTACACTTTAAAAAATACATCTGTGCGACGTCTACCATGATCAAAACAGACTGCAATTAAATTTAAGGCAAATTTAGTGATGATAAAAAAAACTGTCAATCACTACAACATAGATACACAACTTGAGAAGAGACTATAAACATAAGCAGTAATCTTTCTGTTTATGAAATACTTTTCATCTGTAAATACCTTGAATACATAAACCGAGATTTAAAAAACCCTCCCGTCAGTGAGTTCACCGGCCAGTGCTCTGTTAAGTGCAGAGAAGCCTACTGAAACCTTATTCTGGGAGAAAAGAAAGAAAGTGAAGTCACTCAGTCATGTCTGATTCTTTGCGACCCCGTGGACGGTAGCCTACCAGGCTCCTCCATCCACGGGATTTTCCAGGGAAGAGTTCTGGAGTGGGTTGCCATTTCCTTCTCCAGTTCTGGGACCTGCTGCTGCTGCTGCTGCTAAATTGCTTCATTCATATCCAACTGTGTGTGACCCTGTAGACAGCAGCCCACCAGGCTCCCCCATCCCTGGGATTCTCCAGGCAAGAACACTGGAGTGGGTTGCCACTGCCTTTTCTGAATTCTGGAGAGGCCACTACAATAATAAACCACACCTTCACAGACGTGATCACTTATCCAGCATCTTCACCTTCAGTTCACTTCAGTTCACTCACTCAGTCATGTTCGACTCTTTGTGACTCCATGAATTGCAGCACTCAGGCCTCCCTGTCCATCACCAACTCCCGGAGTTCACTCAGATTCACGTGCAGATTCAGTGAAGCCATCCAGCCATGTCATCCTCTATCGTCCCCTTCTCCTCCTGCCCCCAATCCCTCCCAGCATCAGAGTCTTTTCCAATGAGTCAACTCTTCACATCAGGTGGCCAAAGTACTGGAGTTTCAGCTTTAGCATCACTCCTTCCAAAGAAATCCCAGAGCTGATCTTCAGAATGGACTGGCTGGATCTCCTTGCAGTCCAAGGGACTCTCAAGAGTCTTCTCCAACACCACAGTTCAAAAGCATCAATTCTTCGGTGCTCAGCCTTCTTCACACTCCAACTCTCACATCTATACGTGACTACTGGAAAAACCATAGCCTTGACTAGATGGACCTTAGTTGGCAAAGTAATGTCTCTGCTTGCTGGGAGCCAGCACGAGGAGGCCCGCCCGTGGCAAAGATCATGAGGTTAAGGGGTCCGACAGGCAAAGGCAAGTCTGGCCTTAAGGAAGCCTCACTGGATTTTCCTGAGCACCTACCCCCAAAACCAGAGTCTGCCTGCTTTACTGTGCTATGCTTTCCACCTACCCTTCTGACATAATGGGGCTATCCCTGACCACCTTTCTCTGGAAAGAGTTAACTTAGAGCTCCAGTTAACAGTCTCCTGCATATAAAAGGAGTGTCTCAGCTGAAACCCCTCTGACGGCTCTCTAACTTGCCTGACAGTTAGAGACTTTTACAGCTTGTGATTGTCTACAGGTCCCCAACCAAGAGAGGCACACAGCTTATAACATCTTAAAGATATAGAGCCTTTTTTGAAGAGCTAAGAATTATACTGGTGACAAGTTTCACTACTGAGTCAATGACTGCTGGCAGGCCTCCATATTCTTTATCTTTTAGACACCTAGAGGATATTAATCAATGTAATTGGGATATAGAAAAAGGAATATAGTAGTTTTGATGTTAGCAACACTAGACTTTTGAGTTAATGAACTTTCTCTTTGTTATAAATCACCGTACTCCTCTTTCCTTGTTATAAATTGTTATGTCCTTGCTACGTAAGAATGTAACCTTAATTAGTGCTTTCTGAGAGTGGCACCAGACTTTAGTAAGAACAACACTATTAGAGCAAATAAGTTTTCTGGTTGAGGGGCCCTTATCAGAAAAGGGCCATAAAATGCTAATAGGCCTCCTGGCCAGAAGATAATGTAAACCATCTAAAACCTGTTTATACAGCTAAGTATGCAGAGAGAAAGCCTGGTCTCAATAATGGTCAGAGCTGCTGACCCTGCATGACTTTGTATCGTCCATTGATATCTATGTACAACTAAAAGTATAAAAGCTTTTCCTGGAAAATAAAGGACGGACCAGTTTCTCCGGCCACTTCCTGGAAAGACTGGTTCCCCCGTGTCTTCTCTTTCTTACTCTGTTTTCTGGCTGATTTCCATCTGAGGCATAGAGGCTAGCCATGTATACTTACTTGCCCGGGCATCTAAGATCCACGCGATGGGGAGCCCAAGGCAAGGCATCCTCTGCTATTCAAGAGGGCACCTGTGGCCCTATGTAGACAGTTCAAGTCCCTTGGCTCCGGGCTTTATTGGCTTTCTATGTAAACCAAGGAATACAGCCTCTTTCCTCCTCTAAATTTCCCACTACACTATTCTTTCCTAGTCTCTCTTTATATCTCTAAATCTATATATCTCTCTCACCATGCCGTCGCTTACCCTGGACCCACCGGGGCTGGTCCCCAGCATTTGCTTTTGAATATGCTATCTAGGTTGGTCATAACTTTTCTTCCAAGGAGTAAACGTCTTTCAATTTCATGGCTGCAGTCACCACCTGCAGTGATTTTGGAGCCCCCCAAAATAAAGTCTGACACTGTTTCCACTGCTTCCCTATCTATTTCCCCAGAAGTGATGGACCAGATGCGATGATCTTCGTTTTCAGAATTGAGCTTTTAGCCAATTTTTCACTGTCCTCTTTCACTTTCATCAAGAGGCTTTTTAGTTCCTCTTCACCTTCTGCCATAAGGGTGGTGTCATCTGCATATCTGAGGTTATTTATATTTCTCCCGGCAATCTTGATTCCAGCTTATGCTTCTTCCAGTCCAGCATTTCTCATGATGTACACTGCATTTAAGTTAAATAAGCAGGGTGACAATATACAACCTTGATGTACTCCTTTTCCTATTTGGAACCAGTCTGTTGTTCCATGTCCAGTTCTAACTGTTGCTTCCTGATCTGCATACAGATTTCTCAGGAGGCAGGTCAGGTGGTCTAGTATTCCCATCTCTTTCAGAATTTTCCAGTTTATTGTGATCCATACAGTTAAAGGCTTCGGCATAGTCAATTAAATAGATGTTTTTCTGGAACTCTCTTGCTTTTTTGATGATCTAGCGGATGTTGGCAATTTGATCTCTGGTTTCTCTGCCTTTTCTCAATCCAGCTTGAACATCAGGAAGTTCACTGTTCATGTACTGCTGAAGCCTAGCTTGGAGAATTTTGAGCATTACTTTACTAGTGTGTGATATGAGTGCAATTGTGCGGTAGTTTGAGCATTCTTTGGCATTGCCTTTCTTTGGGATTGGAATGAAAACTGACCCTTTCCAGTCCTGTGGCCACTGCTGAGTTTTCCAAATTTGCTGGCATATTGAGTACAGCACTTTCACAGCATCATCTTGCAGGATTTGAAATAGCTCTACTGGAATTTCATCATCTCCATTAGCTTTGTTCGTAGTGATGCTTTCTAAGGCCCACTTGACTTCACATTCCAGGATGTCTGGCTGTAGATGAGTGATCACACCATCGTGATTATCCGAGTCATGAAGATCTTTTTTGTAGTTATTCTATGTATTCTTGCCACCTCTTCTTAATATCTTCAGCTTCTGTTAGGTCCATACCATTTCTGTCCTTTATTGAGCCCATCTTTGCATGAAATGTTCCCCTGGTATCTCTAATTTTCTTGAAGAGATCTCTAGTCTTTCCCACTCTGTTGTTTTCCTCTATTTCTTTGCACTGATTGCTGAAGAAGGCTTTCGTATCTCTTCTTGTTATTCTTTGGAACTCTACTTTCAGATGGGTATATCTTTCCTCTTCTCCTTTGCCTTTCACTTCTCTTCTTTTCACAGCTGTTTGTAATGCCTCCCCACACAGCCATTTTGATTCTTTCCATTTCTTTTCCATGGGTATGGTCTTAATCCCTGTCTCTTGTACAATGTCACGAACCTCATTCTATAGTTCATCAGGCAGTCTATTTATCAGATCTAGCCTCTTAAATCTATTTCTCACTTCCACTGTATAATCATAAGAGATTTGATTTAGGTCATACCTGAATGGTCTAGCAGTTTTCCCTACTTTCTTCAAGTCTGATTTTGGTAATAAGGAGTTCATGATCTCAGCCAGGGGTTTTCCCTACTTTCTTCAATTTAAGTCTGAATTTGGTAGTAAGGAGTTCATGATCTGAGCCACAGTCAGCTCCTGGCCTTGTTTTTGTTGACTGTATAGAGCTTCTCCATCTTTGGCTGCAAAGAATATAATCGATCTGATTTTGGTGTTGACCATCTGGTGATGTCCACTTGTAGAGTCTTCTCTTCACCTAACCCAACGTCACCTATATTAACACATCTTTAAGATCATCAGGTTCCCAGGAAAAAGTCATCTCTGCGACCCAGAGGTCAGCAGAGGGCCTGTCAGATAATAAGTACAAACTTACACTGCCCGAACCAATGAAATAAAACTATTAGCCAATCTAATTCTGCATTTCTACCACATACACTTAGGCATGAATGTATCAGAGTCTTTTGACACATTATCTTTATGCCATACGTCTGTTATTTCCTGGCTTTCTATGACAGTTCTCAATTTGAATATTCTTTCCTGTATTCCAAAATATGGATCAGGATATAATGTCAAAAAGTATTTTAAGTTATAACTCATCTAAATATAAATTCAAACGTTAGAGACACTCTAGAGTCTATTTAAAATGTCAGCATCTAATTCTTCAAAGTAGGTTGCTCAAAATTTGTTGAGTTGAATAATGTGTGTGCGTGCTCAGTTGCTCAGTCATTGTCTGATTCTTTGTGACCCCATGGACCACAGCCTGCCAGGTTCTTCCGTCCATGGGCTTTTCCAGGCAAGAATACTGGAGTGGGTTGCCATTTCCTACTCCAGGGAATCTTTCTGACCCAGGGATCGAACCCATGTTTCCTGCATTGGCATGAGGTTTCCCTATCACTGCGCCACCTAGGAAATCCATGAGTTGAATAAAACTAAGTCTTAAATGTAAATAAGTGGAATTTTTAAATCCTCTCCCTTCTGAAAAACTGACCTGATACAAATGGTTTAATGAATGTATACAAAAAAATAAATTATTGAGGGTTATTTCCATTCTTCTGATACAGTTATTATTTGATTACGGTAGACTTCACTTATAACATGTATAAGAAAGCTATGCATTTAGAGGGTCATACCTCGATTTAGTAATGTGATTGTACAACTTATGAAATATCCTTGTAAAGTGCAGTATCATATTTCAAAGGAGATATCTCCCTAAATGATCAAAGTACACAATTAAGTGTTTCAATTATCACTCATTTCTTGTTTGGATTCTGTGTTTAAAAATAATAACTGGCTGTAGCTAATTTATGACAGCTCTGGGACTCCTAGGTAACTGGTGAATGAAAACTACTAATGAGGTGCTACGTTCTAAAAATCTTAGTTTTTTGATGGTATCAAGTATTTCACTGAATACTAAAAGCTGTCATGTAAATAATGACCTCTTTTTCACTTTTTAAATGCTGTTTTAGGTACTAAGTTACAGCCTAGCATGGATTTTGGAATCAGTAGAGACTTGTAGAAAGAGTTATTAACTCTTACCGGGCTGGGGATGACATCCTCTATGCTTCTGTGGTCCCTTATTAGCTATTTAAGGTGAGTGCATTGAACTCTAACCCCTGCCATCATTTGCCTCTTTTGTTGACTGTTCATTTATATGAGTATTATATTCATGCCCAATATAAACTGAGTATCCACATTACCGGAATTATTGTACATGATTTTAAATTATGAGAGGAAATACAGCACAGAGAATGCACTAGTGGTTACCTATGTGGAACAGGAAGGCAGCAGGGGCATGAGTGGCTAAGAGGTTAAGAAGCACAAACTACGATATACAGAATAATTAAGCTACAAGGATATATTATTGTAAAGCACAGAAAATATAGCCAACAATTCATAATAACTTTAAATGGAGTATATTCTTTAAAAACACTGGTTTACTATGTTGCACACCTGAAACCAATACTGTAAACCAACTCTACTTCAGTGAAAAATAAGTAAATTTTTAAAATGAGAGACAATATAGGTTAAGTGGCTATGAGCTCTAGATATTGAGCCACGTTTGAATGTTGGCTCTACCATTTATTTACTAACTATATAACCATGAGCAATATTGTTTCATCTGTATCTTGGTCTCCTCTTCCATAAAACAAGATACTACAGATGCGAGCATTAAAGAAGTAAATAAAACAGTGACTGGCATATAGTAAGCAATTAACCAATGATAGCTATAATTAAAAACAACAAATTTTTCCAACTAGGACAGTATGGCTTACATGTTGTTATGTCTTTTATAAATTGAAGTATAACTGATTTATAATGTGTTAATGTCTCCTATATAGCAAAGTTATTCAGTTATATATATATAAATTTTAAATTATGAGAGGAAATACAGCACAGAGAATGCACTAGTGGTTACCTATGTGGAACAGGAAGGCAGCAGGGGCATGAGTGGCTAAGAGGTTAAGAAGCACAAACTACGATATACAGAATAATTAAGCTACAAGGATATATTATTGTAAAGCACAGAAAATATAGCCAACAATTCATAATAACTTTAAATGGAGTATATTCTTTAAAAACACTGGTTTACTATGTTGCACACCTGAAACCAATACTGTAAACCAACTCTACTTCAGTGAAAAATAAGTAAATTTTTAAAATGAGAGACAATATAGGTTAAGTGGCTATGAGCTCTAGATATTGAGCCACGTTTGAATGTTGGCTCTACCATTTATTTACTAACTATATAACCATGAGCAATATTGTTTCATCTGTATCTTGGTCTCCTCTTCCATAAAACAAGATACTACAGATGCGAGCATTAAAGAAGTAAATAAAACAGTGACTGGCATATAGTAAGCAATTAACCAATGATAGCTATAATTAAAAACAACAAATTTTTCCAACTAGGACAGTATGGCTTACATGTTGTTATGTCTTTTATAAATTGAAGTATAACTGATTTATAATGTGTTAATGTCTCCTATATAGCAAAGTTATTCAGTTATATATATATATATATATATATTCTTTTTTTGTATTCTTTGTCTTTATGGTTTGTCATAGGATACTGAATACAGTTTTCTGTGCCATACAGTAGGAACTGTTGCTTATACATTCACATGGAATAATCTACATCTGCTAACACCAAACTCCAGTGAAAAAGTTGGCTTAAAGCTCAACATTCAGAAAACGAAGATCATGGCATCCAGTTCCATCACTTCATATCAAATAGACAGGGAAACAGTGGCTAGTTTTTTTTATCTGGGCTCCAAAATCACTGCAGATGGTGACTGCAGCCATGAAATTAAAAGACACTTACTCTTTGGAAGGAAAGTTATGACTAACCTAGATAGCATATTCAAAAGTAGACTCATTACTTTGCCAACAAAGTTCCATCTAGTCAAGGCTATGGTTTTTCCAGTGGTCACGTATGGATTTGAGAGTTGGACTGTGAAGAAAGCTGAGCGCCGAAGAACTGATGCTTTTTGAACTGCAGTGTTGGAGAAGACTCCTGAGAGTCCCTTGGACTGCAAGGAGATCCAACCAGTCCATCCTAAAGGAGATCAGTCCTGGGTGTTCACTGGAAGGACTGATGCTGAAGCTGAAACTCCAATACTTTGGTCACCTCATGCAAAGAGTTGAATCACTGGAAAAGACTCTGATGCTTGGGGGGATTGGGGGCAGGAGGAGAAGGGGACGACAGAGGATGAGTTGGCTGGATGACATCACCAACTCAAAGGACATGGGTTTGGGTGGACTCCGGGAGTTGGTGATGGTCAGGGAGGCTTGGCGTGCTGTGGTTGATGGGGTTGCAAAGAGTCGGACACGACTGAGCACCTGAACTGAACCCCAAAGCCCATCCCTCTAGCAACCTCTTCCTCCTTGGCACCCAGCCAGCCTGTGTCTGTTCCACAGACAGATTCGTTCGTGCCATGTTTTAGAATCCAGAGATAAGTGATGTCATATGACGTTTGTCCTTCTCCTCTGACTGCCTTAGCATGATAATCTCTAGTTGCATCTGAGCTTCTGCAAATGGCATTATTTCATTCTTTTTTGTGTGGCCGAGTAGGATTCCATTGCATACACTTACATAACCCATGTTTTTTATCCATTCATCTGTCGACAGACATCTGGTGTGTTGCCATGCCTTGGTTGCTGTCAGTATGCTGCTATGAACACGGGGTGCGTGCATCTTTTCTGATTAGAGTTCTGTCTGGATGTATGTCTGGGAGAGAGACTGCTGGATCATATGGTAATTCTATTTGTAGCTTTCTGAGGAACCTCCATACTGTTTTCCACAGTGGCTGTAGGTATCATTTACTTTAAATACACTTGATTTTGTTAGTCAGATAGTGTGAAACACACACACACAAACCAAGAATAAACTAACACCAACAAAAATATTCATTTGCTTAGATGAGTTAATAAAACATTTCACAGAAGTTCTGTGAGGGTAATAAATTAGAGCTCTGCTACTCTAGAAGAATGTGTAAGAGAGCTTGAGAGATAAAATGCATATGTATCAATATTCATAAAGTCCTACAACTATTCCAAACTGATATAAATATGCCTGTGCCTTAAGAGTTAAGAAATAATGAGAATTCAAAAGTTTGTGGAGAGTCATATTGAAAAAATTAAATTTTGAGCAGCTTTTTTACTATGGTGTAGGGTGAGAGATAGCAGTAAGGCAACAATGTGGAGATTAGCACCTAGCAAATAGGTGTGGCGGATTGGTGAAAAAAATAAAGTACAGCTAAGAAGAGACAATGACTAATAGAGGGCCCTAAAGGCTAACCTCTGAAACAACTACTATGTCTCTGTAGCTATACAGATATCTCTAGGAACAATACTTTTCCTGGAAGATTTTTCTGGGGAATGCCTGCTGAACGTACTTTTACAGAGAAGTCTCAAAGTAGAGAGAGTGAGAGAACCTGAAGTACTAATAAAAGAGTCTATGAAATGGACCAGAAAGGGCAGGGGGTTGAAGAGATGGATGGATATTAATAAATGGATGTATAGCTCAAAGGATAAGAAAGGCCTGGAAGGGTGCTGGGTAGAAGTTGTAGGAGGCCTTGGAGAGCCCTCACAACTGAGACAAAAACATTCAGAATTTCTGCCAAACATCAAAATTCTGTAGTTAACCTTCAGTTAAAAAGATACATTAAAAAAATATATACAGGAACTAAGTTACATACAAAGGAAATTCAGACTCACTAATTTACGAAACACAGACCCCTCTACGTTTCACCCACAAATAATGACCCTGTGCTCCCAGCCCAGTTGAGTGTTCTGTGTCTATGACACCAGACAACGCACCTAGAGCGGTCGCTACAGTGGTACCTTCACCACCCAGCTGCGAACACCCACTCAAACTCAGGTATGAGGTAGCTACTGGTGAAACAGCAGGGCAGAGTAAGTTATAAGGCTGATGCCTCTGACACATCATTACAGAGATGTGGAAGCACAACTATTCACAGTCCTATTCATGTTTTTAAAAAAGCTTTACTGAGATATAATTCACACGCTATAAACTTCCCCGTTTAAAGCACACAACGCAGTGCTCACAGCTGTGAAGGGAGAAAGCCCACTCTTCCTGGCATGGACTTCCTCCTCCACTCATCCGGAACACTTCGCTCCTGACATTTCTGGTTGCCAAGTGTGCCGGGGTTTCCCCCCGCAACAAGCAATTCTCCGTGCACCAGCTGTGTTTCCAGTTTAACGCAATCTCAAACTATCTACCTAGAGATAAGTGTCAGATATTACAAGGGAGGGCTCAGATCCACAAGACTGTCCTCCACTTCAAATCCAACTATAAATTGCAAATTCCAACAATCCCCTCCCTTAGGTTTGTAAGCTCACAGAACACAGGGAAATTTTTAATTATGTTTACCAGTTTATTAAAGGGTATGATAAAGAGCACAGATGAACTGCAGGTTAAGAGACACACAGGGGGAGGAGGTATGGAAGAGCCCCAAGTGCAGGAGCTGCTTGCTGTCGAGGAGCGGGTGCACCACCCTCCTGGCGCGCCCATGTCACCAGGCTGGCGGCTCTCTGAACGCCCTCCTATGGAGGCTTTGTTGAGCAGACATGATCTGCAGTGATCACGTTTGCAGCCTCTCTTCTCCCTCTGCAAGACTGAAGAAGGGGCTGAAAATTCCAAGATCCTAATCATGACTGATTAATCCTGGTTACCAGCTCCACCCAGGAGTCAACCAAGAACCCACCTAGAGTCCCGTCTATAGAACAACAGATGCTGGTAGTGTTTTCATCCCTCAGGAATTGACAAGGCTTTTAAGAGCCCAAAGCCAGAGACAGAAGTCAAAAACAGGTATTAGAGCCAGAGATGCTTTTAATGTTATCATGAATTACAAGGATGTTAGGAACTTTGTGCCAGGAATCAAAGGCAGAGACCAACATATATTTTATACTACAGACACACCTCAGAGATATTGTAGGTCCAGTTTCAGACCACTGCAATAAAATGAATACAGCAATGAAGAAAGTCACACAAATTTTTTGGCTTCCCAGGACATGTAAAAGTTATGTTTACACTGTACTGTAGTTGTACGGGCATGCAACAGCATTATGTCTAAAAACTTTATATACTTTAATATAAAAATATTTCATTGCTAAAAAATGCAAACCATCATCTGAGCCGTCAGCAAATCATAATCCTTTTGCTGATGGAGGATCTTGCCTCGATGTTGATGGCTGCTGATGATCGAGGTGGTGGTTGGTGAAGGCAGAGATTGCTGCAGCAATTTCTTAAAATGAGACAACAATGAAGTTTGCAGTATCAACTGACTCTTCTTCATGAACAGCTTCTCTGTAGCACACCAGGCTTTTTTGACAGCATTTTACCCACAGTAGAACACTGTTCAAAACTGGAATCAATCCTCTCAAAACCTACTGCTGCTTTATGAGCTAAAATTAAGTAATACTTTAAACCATTTGATGTCATTCCAACAACCCTGCCAGATCTTCACCAGGGCTAGAATTTATCTCAAGAAACGTTTCTGTGCTCATCCATAAGAAGCAACTCCTCATCTGGGAGGGTTTAATCGTGAGATTGCGGCAATTCAGTCACATCTTCAGGCTCCACTTCTAGCTCTCTTCAGTTTCTACCACACCTGCAGTGGCTCCTCTACTGAAGTCTTGAACCCCTTGAAGTCATCCATGAGGGTTGGAATCAATTTTTTCCAAACTCTTGTTTGGAACGAACTCTTCTGGAAAGGATTCACCATTCTGGGTACCCCAAGTAACATCTGTGGTTCATTGACATTTTGACCTTTCCCCACAATCCACAAATGTCCTTTGGGGCACCCAGAATGGTGACTCCTTTTCAGAAGGCTTTCAATTTACTTTGTCCAGATCCAGGAGAGGAATTACTGTCTACAGCAGCAAATGTATTTATTAAATAATAAGACTTGAAAGTCAAAATTACTCCTTTTTCATGGGCTGCAGAATGGATGTTATGTTAGTAGGCATGAAAACATCATGAATCTTGTATATCTCCAGCAGAGCTCTTGGGTGACCAGGTGCCTTGCCAACAAGCAGTCGTATTTTGAAAGGCATCTTTTTTTTCTGAGTAGTGCATCTCAAGAGCAGGACTCGAATATTCAGGAAGCCGCGCTGTCAACAGATGAGCTGCCACCCAGGCTTTGTTGTTCCATGTAGAGAGCGCAGGCAGAGGAGATGCAGCAGAATTCGTAGGGACTCTAGGATTTTTGGAATGGTAAAAAGCAGGGACTTCAGCTTAGAGTCATCAGATACCAGTAGCCCCTGACAAGAGAGCCTATTCTTTGGAACCGGGCATTCACTTCTCCTCTCCAGGTAAGAACATCCTAGATGGCATCTTCTTCCAACGGAAGGCTGTTTCATCGACACTGAGAATCTGTAGCTTAGTGTAGCCACCTTCATTTCTTACACTGCTGCAGCTTCCCACATCAGCACGTGGGGCTTCACCTTGTATGTTACGGAGACAGTTTCTTTTCTAAAACCTCATTCACCAACCAGCTCTGCTAGCTTCACACTTTTCTCCTGCAGTCTTCACCTCTCTCAGTCTTCACAGATCTGTAAAGACTTAGGACCTTGCTCTAGGTTAGGTTTGGCTTAAAGGAATGGTGTACCGATTTGATCTTCTATCCAGACCAGTAAAAATTTTTCCCTATCAGCAATAAGGCTGTTCTGTTATCATTCCTGTGTTCACTGAAGTAGCAGTTTCAACTTCATTCAAGAGAGAACTTTTTCTTTGCACTTACAATCTGCCTGCAGTGCAGGAGACATCGGTTCGATTCCTGGGTCGGGAAAATCCCCTGGAGAAGGAATAGGCTACCCACTCCAGTATTCTGGCCCGGAGAATCCCATGGACTGCACAGTCTGTGGGGTTGCAAAGAGTCGGACACGACTGAGCAACTTTCACTTCACTCTTACAACGTGGCTGCTTGGCACAAGAAGCCTAGCTTCAGACCTATGTTAGCATCTGACATACTTCCTGCACTAAGTTTAATCATTTCTAGTTTTTTATTTAAAGAGAGACATGGGACTCTTTCACTCGAACATTTGAAAGGCCATGGCAGGGTTATTAATTGGCCTGACTTCAATACTTTTTTGCGTCTCAGGGAATTCACAGGCCTGCGGGAGGGCAGGGAAGAATAGCTTATGAGTGGAGCAATCAAAATACATACAACGTTTACGGATTATGTTCACTATCATATAGTAATATCCAAGATCACTGTAGCAAATATAATAATCATGAAAAAGTTAAAAACATTCTGAGAATTATCAAAATATGACACAGAGACAAGAAGTGAGAAAATGCTATTGGAAAAAGGGCATCTATAAACTTGCCTGTTCAAAGGGTTGCCACCCACAAACCTTCAATTCATAAAAAAACAAAAACATATATATTGACCCGTGTTCTGTCTCTAGGGATTTGCCTATTCTGGACATTTCATTTAAATGGAATCTATAATTCATGGTCTTCTGTGACTTTTTCACTTACTGTAATGTTTTTGTGGTTTGACCATGTTGCAGCATGTATCAGTACTTCAACCCTTTCCTTGACGTAATAATATTCCGTATTCCATACAGATAAACAGAACAGCACACCTATCAACTCATCGGCTGACGAAGGCTTGGGTCCCTCCACTCTGAGGCTGCCTTATCTGCTTCCCCGTTCCTCTTTAGCTTTCTCTTTCCCCTTCTTGCTAATTTTCTACTTTTGACCTAAACAAAAAGTTAATCATGTTATTGTTATACTCTATTTTAATGGATGCTTATTAAGGATTTCAATGGTACAGACTACGCTTAACATTCATATTCTAAGCAAACCTCCTCCCATGCAAAAGACAGCAGAGGTCACTTTGAGATGTGTCTGACCATTGTGAAATTAACTGACATAATGGTACTTTGGCCACCTCATGCGAAGAGCTGACTCATTGGAAAAGACTCTGATGCTGGGAGGGACTGGGGCCAGGAGGAGAAGGGGACGACCGAGGATGAGATGGCTGGATGGCATGACCGACTCAATGGACGTGAGTCTGAGTGAACTCCGGGAGTTGGTGATGGACAGGGAGGCCTGGCGTGCTGCAGTTCATGGGGTCGCGAAGAGTTGGATGCGACTAAACTGAACTGAATAGTACAAATCCTTTAATCAAAGTTATATATGCATACAGGAACCATTCTAAGGATTTTCTACCATCTCAAGCCCAGAATTTAATTAAGAACTTTTCAGATATTATCATATTCAAGAGCTTCTCTCCTCTGGAACATAAATTCCTAAGGGAATCATGACACTCATTTGCTAAAACAGAACATTTGGGCCTGTAATGCTAGTTGAAAATACTAGTATTAAAAATATGTAACATTTATAGAGTCCTTAATATGTGCTAGACAATATGCTAAATGCTTTATATATATATAGCATATTTCATTGTCACTACACATTTATGAAGTAAATAGTATTATTATCATCTTCATTTTCCAGAGAAAATCAATTCAGAGTTAAGAAACTCAAGGTCACAGAGACAGACAAGGGAAAAGGACAAGATTCAGCAGTGTCTGACTCTGTTGCTTTGATCTTCATCACTATACTTTACAGCTGGTGTGTAGACTAATCAGATAACTGAAAAGTTACATTCAGATCTTATGGATATATACTCGGAGAACTGGTGCTATAACAAAATATAACAAGAAGACATTACAGTCAAAAGTAAGCATCTTAGTGTTTATCGTGAGGGCAAATGTTCTCCAGGGCCTCCCATAACTCTGCAGGGTTTAAGCAGAAATGCAAGACCACATCTCTGCTTTAAAGAGATGACTACTTAGTGGAGAATGAACTTGAAGGGGCCAAAGCGGGAGCCACAGAAATGAGAGGTATTCACGCAGAAGTGCAGGTCTAAGGCAGGAGAAAATGGAGTGGAGAGGACAAATTCAACAACCGTATCAGGTAAAATGAGAGAATCTTGTTAAACGACCGTACATGAAAAAAGAATGACTCAAGGAGGAAATCTGTCAACAGGGAATTCACATTAAGGATTTTAGCTTAATTAAAGCCAGTGCCACTGACATAAAATAAAGAGACTGGGTGTGATTAACAGATGATTACTTTGGTACTGAATATAATGAGTATGGGATTTCCAAGTGGAGATATTTGGCAGGCAATTGGAATGTAAGACAGAAACTAAGAAGAGAAGCTGGAATGGAGATAAAAAATATTCATTAGCACATACCACTGGAGCCATCTACCATTAGATGAAATTACCTATGAAGAATGTGTTGAATGACATCAGTAGAATATAACTCAAATATGAGGGAACTTTTAGGGGTGATGAAACCTGTGTATTTTAACTGGTGGTGATTACATGACTTCACGTGTCTGTCTAAATTCACAGAAATTAATGCTAAAAAGTGAATTTTATTGCATATAAATTACAATAAATAAATCTAATTAAAAAAGAAGAGAATGATCAATAGCATTAAAAGTGGTAAAAAGACCAACATTATCACACATTGGGAGCATAAATCAGACTACATTAGTAATAGTGAACAGAGTAAAATCAGAAATGGTAGACTATTCTTGAGAAGACTGGGTAAGATGAAACATGAGTTTAAGTGGTAACTAAATGTATGTACTGGAGAAGGCAATAGCACCCCACTCCAGTGCTCTTGCCTGGAGAATCCCAGGGACGAGGGAGCCTAGCGGGCTGCCGTCTATGGGGTCACAAAGAGTCGGACACGACCAAAGTGACTTAGCAGCAGCAAATGGACATATAGGAGTGAGGGTGTGTTTATGGTCTGAGAAAGAATTCAGTATATTTGCAATAAGAAAGAAATCTGGAGACTGAAGAGGGACGCTAGTAAATTCGTATGAAAGTCTGAGTAGAGACAGAGTTGCAGCTCCAACAGGATGTACAGAAAGGTGCACACCGTGCACTCAGCTTCTAAACAAGACAGAAACAAGTCCTCTGCTGAGCGTGGGGCAGGCTGGGCTGATTACAGGATCTTACAGCAGGGAGAGCGTAAAGGAATGAGTGGTGGTGAGAGCATGTGCTTCCACAGGCACTTACAGTCACAGTAGGTAATCTTGCCCAGAGTGCTCTGCCTACTGGAATTTAGGAAAGAAGACAAACTAAAACAGTTCTCTAAAGGAAAAGTGGACATGGAAAATCACAGAATTTGGTTAAGAGTATAGATCAGATAATTCTTCCTCTTCCATCTTTGCTCAAATTTCATTTTCTGTAGAGGAATACAACTTTGATCATATTATTTAAATGTTATCATTATTAGGACTTCCCTGATGGCTCAGACAGTAAAGAAACTGCCTGCAGTGCAGGAGACCCAGGTTCAAGCCCTGGGCTGGGGAGATCCCCTGGAGAAGGCAATGGCTACCTACTTCAGCATTCTCGCCTGGAGAATTCCATGGACAGAGGAGCCTGGCGGACTACAGTCCATGGGATCACTAAGAGTCAGACACGACTGAGTGACTGACACTTTCACTTTAACTGTTATTACCTGATGGCCCTCCAGCATTTCTTTCCCTGCTTGATTATTTTTACACTACTTAAAACTTTCTAATATATTACAACTAGGGCAGGGATCACTGAATTCTTCAGTGATGAATCTCCAGTGCCCAGAACAATGTAGAACACAGTAGACCCGCATTAACTATTGGGGCTGAAACAAATGGGCTTTCAGAACTCCTTTTAAACATGCATAAATGTATACTCCCTAAATCTTGAAAAGGTTAAAAGAACCTTATAACAATGCAGATAGCATGTTAGAAAGAACAGAAATGTGACATGAAAGAAGGCTTGGGTTATAATTCTTCTTGTGACCCTGAAAAACCCAATTTACTTCCATCGCTTATTTTTGTTAACAGCAAAGTGAGACTAATTATATCTCAGAAAGAACTTTAAATTGTAAGATTAATGTTTGTGATACCTAAGAAAGGGTCTTATAAACATGGAAAGACGATTTCATTATGACTGCAACCAAATTACCAAGTACTATTAAGACAGCAATAGAAAAGTGGAGAAAAAAATGCATATTGAAGGAAGTGCATTTTGCACATTTTTTTCTGTGTTAGTAGTGAAAATTTCCTTGTCAAGATATTTGTCAAGACTACTATGTGCAAGGTGAAGATGGATACTAGAGAAATAGGAAGCTTTTAGCATGACTAGGCTTACCTGAAAGAGAACAACATTCCCCTAAACTGTTTGGACTACCCTGTCTAAAAGCAAGTTAAGAACAATGGTTTCTTTTTGAAGTAGATTAATTACTAAGTCTGGGGGAAAGTGGGCTGAATTTCAGACAAAGAACCTATGTCTATTCACGGAGATACATATGAGAAGTTAATTAATAACCAATGAATGAAATTTCAAGGCTCATGTTGCAAAGAAATGAACTTTTGTAAATAGTGGGGAAGGGTATAGCATTTGAAGAGACCAAGAGGATCTGTGCACAATGCTTGCCAGAAAGATTTGGCACATGAGTCCGTGGATAAGCTCTACCATCAGGTAGATGTCTGGACTCATTCCATAGCATACGAATATAGACAGAATTTAACCCAGTACCGATCTCCAGAGAGTGCTTAAGATTTTACTGAGGAAGGCAACAAGAATATAGGAATGACAGAGGAGAAGTGTACTTTTTGTTGAAAATATTCTGATGAACAAGGTGGCGAAATCCAGTCATTTCAATTTACTTATGCCTAAGGATCACTCAGACTCAAGCCTCTAGAAAAGGGAGCAAACAGTCCTTACTTTAACAATTGCTCTACTAGAGTTGATAAACGACACTGAAGTCAGAATGTGTAAGAAGGTCTATCACAAGGTTCAGAAGGTATTTCTCCAGAGGAGAATGAGAAGTTAGGTTAGAAGGGTATACATTATGGGAAGGACTGTGCCTGTGGGACTCTCAAACTACTGAGGATCTATTTTCAGTCCCAGTAACTAAATATTCCAGGAATAATTCAAATATTTCTTAGAAAGTTTAAGTCAAGCAAAGGAAAGAATAAATTTCAAATTTCCTATTACTGATGCAGACCTTCAGGCTGTGGTTTTTAAAATAAGTCTTTTTCAGATTAGTTTACACTAACTGAAAGACTTTCTTTTATTATCTGCTTACTAAAGCGAGAAGAGCAAAGTGAATGACTCTACGAATCAGAATTTTATTAACATCTCTTAAAACATACAATCATATTTCCATTTGAGAAATAAATCTCTCGTCTTCAGCCTATAGAAACTGGAAACCATCGTCAGCCTTAGCTGAGCCTAAACGAATGTAAGGCAAACTTCTGGAAGCCACATAACCAAGGTCAGTTGCTGCTACCTCTGCAACTGCTACAGTAATGGGTATATGGGATGCTGTGTTGTTGTTCAGTCATTAAATTATGTGCAACTCTTTGTGACCCCACGGACTGCAGCACGCCAGGCTTCCATGTCCATCCCCAACTCCCAGAGCTTGCTCAAACTCATGTCCATTGAGTTGATGATGCCATCCAACCATCTCCGTCCTCTGTTGTCCCCTTCTCCTCCTGCCTTCAATCTTTCCCAGCATCAGGGTCTTTTTCCAATGAGTCAGTTCTTCACATCACATTGCCAAAGTACCGGAACTTCAGCTTCAGCATCAGTCCTTCCAATGAATATTCAGCAATGCTTTCGTTTAGGATTGACTGATTTGATCTCCTTACATTCCAAAAGACTCTCAGGAGTCTTCTCCAACACCAGAGCTCAGCCTTGTTCACAGTTCAGTTCTTATATGCATACATGACTACTGGAAAAACCACAGCTTTGACTATACAGACCTTTGTCAGCAAGGTAATGTGTCTACTTTTTAACACAATAACTAGGTTGGTCATAACTTTTCTTCCAAGGGACAAGCGTCTGCAGTCATCATCTGCAGTGATTTTGGAGCCCAAGAAAACAAAGTCCGTCACTGTTTCCATTGTTACCCATCTATTTGTCAGGAAGTGATGGGACCACGATCTGGGTGATGGGACCAAGATCTGGGATGCCACGATCTTCGTTTTTTGAATGTTGAGTTTTAAGACAGCCTTTTCACTCTTCTCTTTCACTTTCATCAAGAGGCTCTTTATTTCCTCTTTGCTTTCTGACATAAGTGTGGTGTCATCTGTGTATCTGAGGTTATTGATATCTCTCCCAGCAATATTGACTCCAGCTTGTGCGTCACCCAGCCCAGCATTTCACATGATATACTCTGCATATAAGTTAAATAAGGAGGGTGACAATATACAGCCATGACTAATATAGAACCGTTCCTTTGTTTTATGTCCAGATCTAACTGTTGCTTCTTGATCTGCAAACAGGTTTCACAGGAGGCAAGTGAGATGGTTTGGTATTCCTATCTCTTTAAATATTTTATACAGTTTGTTGTGATCCACAGAGTCAAAAGCTTCAGTGCATTCAATGAAGCAAAAGTAGATATTTTTCTGGAACTCTCTTGCCTTTTCTGTGACCCAACAGATGTTGGCAATTTGACCTCTGGTTCCTCTGCCTTTTCAAAATCCAGCTTGAACATATGGAAGTTCTCAGTTCACATACTGTTGGGAGTTTAGCTTGGAGAATTACTTTGCTAGCATGTGCAATGAATACAACTGTGCCGTAGTTTGCACTTTCTTTGGCACTATCTTTCTTTGGGGCTAGAATGAAAACTGACCTTTTCCAGTCCTGTGGCCACTGCTGAGTTTTCCAAATTTGCTGGCATATTCAGTGCAGCACTTTCACAGCATGAACTTTGAGGGTCTGATATAGCTCAGTAGTAATTCCTTCAAGTTCTCTAGCTCTGTTCGTAGTGATGCTTAATAAGGACCACTTGACTTCACACTCCAGGGATGTCTGGCTCTCAGTTCAGTTCAGTTGCTGAGTCGTGTCCAACTCTTTGCGACCCCATGAATCGCAGCACGCCAGGCCTCCCTGTCCATCATCATCTCCTGGAGTTCACCCAGACTCACGTCCATCGAGTCCGTGATGCCATCCAGCCATCTCATCCTCGGTCGTCCCCTTTTCCTCCTGCCCCCAATCCCTCCCAGCAACAAAGTCTTTTCCAATGAGTCAACACTTCACATGAGGTGGCCAAAGTATTGGAGTTTCAGCTTCAGCATCATTCTTCCAAAGAAATTCCAGGGTTGATCTCCTTCAGAATGGACTGTTTGGATCTCTGTGCAGTCCAAGGGACTCTCAAGAGTCTTCTCCAACACCACAGTTCAAAAGCATCAATTCTTCGGCACTCAGCCTTCTTCACAGTCCAACTCTCACATCCATACATGATCACTGGAAAAACCATTGCCTTGACCAGCCGAATCTTAGTCGGCAAAGTAATGTCTCTGCTTTTGAATATGCTGTCTAGGTTGGTCATAACTTTTCTTCCAAGGAGTAAGCGCCTGAGTATTAACACCATCGTGGTTATCTGGGTCATTAAGATCTTTTTTGTATAGTTCTTCTGTGTATTCTTGCAACCTCTTCTTAATATCTTCTGCTTCTGTTGGGTCCATACCACTTTTGTCCTTTATTGTGCCCATCTTTTGGAGAAGGCAATGGCACCCCACTCCAGTACTCTTGCCTGGAAAATCCCGTGGGTGGAGGAGCCTGGTGGGCTGCAGTCCATGGGGTCGCTAAGAGGTGGACACGACTAAGCAACTTCACTTTCACTTTTCACTTTCATGCACTGGAGAAGAAATGGCAACCCACTCCAGTGTTCTTGCCTTGAGAATCCCAGGAGCCTAGTGGGCTGCCATCTATGGGGTCGCACAGAGTCGGACACAACTGAAGCGAGTTAGCAGCAGCAGCAGCAGTGCCCATCTTTGCAAGAAATGTTCCCTTGGTATCTCCCCTTTTGCCTTTTTGCATTTATATTTTGGAGGTGGTTTTCATCACTGCCTCCTTTACAATGTTAGAAAACTCTGTTCATAGTTCTTCAGGCTCTCTATCAGATCTAATCCCTTGAATCTGTTTGTCATTTCCACTGTATAATCGTAAGGGACTTAATTTAGGTCATACCTGAATGGTCTAGTGGTTTTCCCTACTTTCTTCAATTTAAGTCAGCATTTTGCAACAAGGAGTTCATGATATAAGCCACAGTCAACTCCCAGTCTTGTTCTTGCTGACTGTATAGAGCATCTCCAACTTTGGCTGCAAATAACATAATCAGTTTCTTTTGGTGTTGACCATCCGGTGATGGCCATGTGTAGAGTTGTTGGAAGATGGTGTTTTCTATGACCAGTGTGTTCTTTTGGCAAGTTCTGTTATCCTTCGTCCTGCTTCATTTTGTACTCAAAGGGCAGACATGCCTGTTACTCCAGGTATCTCTTGACTTCCTACTTTGCCATGCATGTCTCTATAAAAAAGTTTACATCTGAACACCCGTGAAAGAAACAAGAGCTTGGATCTCTACAAAGCAGGGACTTGGAACTGGAATTCTCATAAAAAGCCCTGATACTTCTCTAAGAGTGAAAAGGATGCTAGAACAAAGACCAAAATAAACCAGTTAACTAATCCAGAGTGATGACAAAGGAAGAAGTTCTTTCAACCAGGTGGCAGAGATTCCATTATCTTAAACATCAGTATACAAAGAAAATGCGTTTACATTGTGGTATGAAGGTTGTTTTAGGACCAAACTCAAGATTACATACCAGTTAATGCTCTCCCCAAGACATGCAGTAACAAATGAAATCTGCTTTGGGAGAACCTGCCTTCAATATACACATCCAGCAAAGTTTAGCTGAAGATAAATTCATAAAACAAATTTATAAAATATGCCAAGTAACACACCATGAACAAAGTCAGAAGACAGATCAGACACCATTTTCTGCCAAAAGAATTTCAAATAATAGTTTTATATCAAGTAGAGACAAAAAAAAGAAGAAAAAAATCACTATTGTTTTTAAGAGTGAAAAAATTCATGTTACATAGCATGCATGTTATACAGTATCTATACTCGTGAAACTGCACAAAATGAATTCTTGAATGGGTAAGTGGGGAACGTTTTTCCACAAAATTCTGAAATTCTCTCTTCTTCCCTCACCAAGTATAACAAAACCTGTAATAAAAATTCCTAAGACTTAAATCAGTTAGTACAGATTTTTTTCACATTTAACCGCTGAAGTGATAGTACAAATCAGGTAATCAAATGTCTCCCCCATCTCTGAGGCTTTTCAGCATAACCTGAAGGTACAAACAACCCTCATTTTATAGGGCTTTCTCTGCAACCCTTAAGTATCCAGAATTGCTGCAATTTGTGCCAGTCAACCTAGTTGCGAGAAACCGTTTCCCATTAGAAGGGACCATACCTCTTATGTCTGACTTTACCGCTTTAAACAAGCACCTCTATACCAACTACTACATACTTTGATGAATCACACCTGTCAAGAGCAAGTGGTTTCTGAACCCTGCTTTAAAGTGCTCATGCTCAGGCAGAGATAATAAGAGCTATTTTCAAAAGTCAGCAACAAAAGGCTGATACTGAGCCAAAGTGTTATGATTTTAATAACCTCTCAAAATAAACGAAGTAAACTAAATAAGTAAGTTCAAAAAAGAGTCGTCATTAAGCATATGACAATTTGAGGGGGATAAAAAGAATGATGAGTTAATTTTCATTGCTAACTTTCATAGCAATAACAATAACAAATATTAATACTGAAATGAGAGGGTGAGGAATGTTTTTGGAAAGCATCAAAATTTAAAAAAATGCTAAGGTACATGGTTTCTTGAGGTTCATTTACTTTGGATTTTGAAGAGTATAAGATATAAAAGGGAAACTCTGAACTTCTAGTTCCTCCAAAATACATTTATAGGTTAAGAAATATCATGAAACTAGAAAAATGCCACGACACTTTACTTCCTGACATCACCAACATCTACCTTGTCCCTAATCATGCAAAAGATGTGTTTTTTTTTTCTTTTTGTTATCTTCTGCTTTACAGCTGAGCAAAGGTGCTGGTGACTAATATTACTAATTCCAAGAGCAATCTGCATTTTGGAAAAAAAAATATATCATAGTATAAAGACAACTTAGCCCTAAACTCTGTTTGTCCATTTATCCAGGGGAGCTGTCTTGTAATACCCAGCCACTTAAGTGACAAACTGCTTAGAAGAATGAGCGGATATCAGGGATGAGTGTCAGCAGTATATCAGTGTAGAATTCTGCTTTACACTTCTTTCAGTTCTGAGACACAGTCTGTATCTTTGACTTGTATTCCCCATGCCTGCTTTTCCTTTCTATTATTTGTTTGGATGTTTTAAGCATTTGTCTTCAATAGCCTCTCCTATTTTTGGAACTACTATATCACTAGTCGTTGAACGACAACTCACAGGTTGGTAAACGAAGAGGAAAAAAAAATCAAGGGTCAATCAAATTACTATTCTCCAACAAACAAATGTTCTTTGGAGGGGCACTCACCTGCAGCCACACCAAAAGTAGACTGTTTTCTCAAAGAGTAATGAAAAAGCCCCACATCACTGCCCTACCAAGGAAGAAGGCTCCTCCAGCAGTGATGGCACTATGAATACTGATAGCTAGAGGCCAGTCTACTGAGGAAACAGGTGATTCATGAACATCTGTGATGCGTTTCTCCCAGTCCCAACTGCCTGGCGTTGTTTGTTTTCCTGCTCTGGTTCATTGTGGAACTAGATGGTCTGTAATTTCGAGGAACCAGATGCCTCTCACAGATTTTCATGAGGGAATTGCCTTGGGAACTGAGTTGGGTAGGAGAGCCACATCTTAAACTTGACTTGCCAAATTTCCCTATTAGACAGGTCAGAATAGGTAATAAATATCAGGGGTGTAGGTGACTAAAACATCCCCAGTACATATCTAGATCAGCTGCAGGGAGAGCACTCATTTGTCAAATTGAGTAACTTGACAGGTATACAAAGAGCCAATTATATAGTACAGAGTAACGTCTAGAAGACAGGCTATGCTGACTCATTAAAAGCAATATTCTTATCGGCTACTGAATCAACAATAGTTGATAAGCCTCAGATAACCTTTGATCAATATTATAAAAACCTAATGGTTAGATCCATGATTCTAGGTGATGCTACATTAAAAAGAAATAATTCTGAATTCAGAAGCATGTAATACTTTGATCATACTAATGATATTAAGTATGATAAATTAATACAGAAAAAATGAAACTTTAAAAAGAAAAAATGGAAGACCATTATTATACTTATGTGTAAAACAGAAAGGGTACATTTATTTTCCAGAATTAGTTATAAACCTTTGACATTCTGATTGCTCTTTTCCTTAAGCAAAATTAAAGAAGAGGTATTACACAGAAGAATTCTTTTAAGTTAAGGATCGACTACATTTTAAAATTCTGAGAAGACAAGATTTGGGACTACAGACCACGCTGGGTTTGACTGGTTTTCATCCCCAAAACAACAAAATTAACCCCAGAGGAAATGATTGTTATGAACGAGGCAAAAACAAAAAACACATGTACAGTGACATATACCTTGGAGGCATTTTGTATATTTGGTATTTCATTTGCATTTTTAGACAATGGAGTAACTCTTTGCTGGATGCACTAAAACATAAACACACCACTGAAGAAATCAGACTAGGAATTTCAGCATTCATGTGATGTTTCTGGAAGTCAAGGAAAGTAGCCAATTAAAAAATAACTCAAATACTGCTGCGTTTTCATGTTCAGCAAGCATAATACAATTAATAACAGAATGACTTACCTGGGACTGGGCTCTTTCTTGAACTTAAGTTCTGAGAATCCACAGTCTCTTCTGTTTGCCCATCTGCTTCTACCTCTACTTTGTTCTGAATCTCTTTTGCATCTTCACTAAGGCAGGTTCTTATGTTCTCGTCCTCTTCGAAGCCTCTCTGAACTCCGGTGGGACCACTACCAGTATTAACACTAGTGGCAGCAGCAGGAACGATAACTGGTGTGGAAGGAGGAGAAGCTGGAGGAGTTGGAGCAGACGGAGAAAAGGAGGGAACTATCGAAGGGGTGATGGGAGTTGGGACACACTCCACTTTCATTTCTTCAGGGGGATTTTCCAAAATCTCCAATTCAAGAGTCAGTGGTAACACCTCTTGTTTTACTATTTCCACAATGCTTTCCGTGGCTGGTAATTTTTCATTAACTCCATTCACTTCATTAATTAGGTTAGTACTAGAAATCAGTGGAATATCATTTGGTGCTACACTACAAGATTTCTTGCATATATCATCATCAATTTCATCTGTTGGTAAAGGATCTGATGTTTCTGTGCAAGATGTGGGGCTGGGAATAGGAATTGTGTCTTCTTTTGAGGAAGAGAGTTCACATCTGTCATCAATTGCAGTGGTGAATATTGGTTGGCTACTAAGAGCAACAGAGGTGGGAGAAGTAATTGTACTTCGAGCAAGTGGAGAAACAGCGGTAGGTGATGGAGGCAGAGGAAGCTCTGGTATGGCCTCTATTGCCGTGATCTCAGACGTTGGGCCTGCTTGCTCTTTCTTCTCTCCACTAAGGGCTAGCCTAAGGACTGGGGAAGGAGTCTTTAACACTGGATCTGGTTTTGGCTTCTCTTCTGGGGAA
>SJYC01109982.1:0-24703 GCA_006408675.1 Madoqua kirkii
CACTAAAATTATATTTCCACATGTAAAAAATGAAAAGAGTTTCTATTTTCAACTTTGAATCATTGACAAATGGATAGTAATACTGTGATTATTCTACTCTGAATTATTAGTTCCAGTGGAAAAATTTTTATATTATTAAAGTTTAAAAGTTAGGAAGGAATCATAGCTGTACGGAAAACAATGGTCACTCTTCTGTACCCACAGATGTGTGACCCACAGATATGCAGACTCGACTGTACTGCTCATTTTACTTTTTATAGACTGAAACATTTGCAGATTTTGCTATCTGGGGGTTTTGGAACCAATCCCCTGTGGATAAGGAGGGATGACTGTAGGGACTCAGTTGGATCCTATGGCTGAAAACAGCTCTAGAACAAAGGAAAGAGTGTATGTTATTTCAGTTCAGTTCAGTCGCTCAGTTGCCTCCGACTCTTTGTGACCCCATGAATTGCAGCACACCAGGCCTCCCTGTCCATCAACTCCTGGAGTTCACTCAGACTCACGTCCATCGAGTCCGTAATGCCATCCAGCCATCTCATCCTCTGTTGTCCCCTTCTCCTCCTGCTCCCAATCCCTCCCAGCATCAGTCTTTTCCAATGAGTCAACTCTTTGCATGCGGTGGCCAAAGTACTGGAGTTTCAGCTTTAGCATCATTCCTTCCAAAGAAATCCCAGGGCTGATCTCCTTCAAAATGGACTGGTTGGATCTCCTTGCAGTCCAAGGGACTCTCAAGAGTCTTCTCCAATACCACAGTTCAAAAGCATCAATTCTTTGGCGCTCAGCCTTCTTCACAGTCCAACTCTCCTATACATGACCACTGGAAAAACCATAGCCTTGACCAGACGGACCTTTGTTGGCAAAGTAATGTCTCTGCTTTTCAATACACTGTCCAGGTTGGTCATAACTTTCCTTCCAAGGAGTTAAGTGTCTTTTAATTTCAAAAGTTTATTAAATAGTCATCTACACAACTCGGGAAAGAAAGATCTGTACACTGTGTCACGTTTACCAGAAAGAAATAAAATATTAACTATTTCAATAGTCTGGGAAATGAATGACCGGTTGAAAAAAGGGTATCTGCTGAAAGAAGGTCACCAAAATAAATGACATATGGTGAGATTTTTAAGACACTAAAAGACTGATGGTACCTATCTGCTGGTGCTGCTGCTAAGTCGCTTCAGTCGTATCTGACTCTGTGCGACCCCATAGACGGCAGCCCACCAGGCTATCCCGTCCCTGGGATTCTCCAGGCAAGAACATTGGAGTGGGTTGCCATTTCCTTCTCGAATGATGGTACCTATAAGTATCCATAAATCTGTATAGATCAGAGAGTTTTTTCATCTAAAATTAAAATACCTTCAATCATATTAAATAGACAACTGCACAGACATTTTTCCATCCACAAAGTATGAGGAAGATTTTATGTATAAAGATTTCTAAGAAAGGAGTGACTCATTAGATGGTTGGTTAACTCATAGTTCCAAATCCAGGTATCTAATACATAGACTCAGAATGCTAGGAAAGTACTCAGTTTCCATAGCTACTAACTTTCTTGGTGGTCCAATGGTAAAAACTTCACGCTTTCAGTGCAGGGGACACAGGTTAGATTCCTGGCCAAGGAACTAAGACCTCACCTGCTGCTCTCTGCAGCCAAAAAAAAAAAGTAATGCTCAGCTGTAAAATGAAAAGGAATCAAAGATCTTACAGTGTCATCCAACTTCAGCATTCTCGAAAGCCTCTGTCGGGACCAAGAAAATAACACACTAATACACATCAATACTTTAATCTTGCTTCAGATTAATTTTAATTTAGAATAATCTAAAATTTTTAGCTAACCTCAAGTTTCATCTCTTCTTAGGTAACATGATCTATTCTGTTGAGAATATGTTTAAGGAATTTCAAAATCACTGCATTTCAGTCACTTTCACTATTGGCAGGACTAAAAATTTATAAAAATCAGTCTGGAAGAGCAATTGGTGTCAAAATGCAAAATAACTCAATAAAGATGATCAGAGCCAGAAGATTACGGTTTATTGGCAACATCACATTGCTGAAATAGTTCATGATTCATTTCATCACTAACTTCCCTCCCCACACCAAATTTTTCAAAATCAAAGTTCAAGCAGAAGAAAAAAAATCTCACTTTTCAAACAGAGTGTTAAGGAAGCTTATTTAAAGTAAGTACGGCAATATATCACATACTTGATAGTATCCAAAAAGTGAATTTCCTTTATAAAGATTACTTGATAATCTTTTTGTTAAAAATGAATATATTAAAGTTAAGTACTAGCCTGAAGGGAGAATGGTAGATGTGGAGACCCTGGAAGAATTCATTTAAAAAAAAATAGAGTAAAACATGGAAAAGGGGTAACAGTATCTGGGACTGTCTTAAATACTTCTTTGTACAGTTTAAAATTCATTTCTTAAGAGTACGTTAGATGGTAGGGCAAACAAGAGTGAGCTTACCTCCTCTCACAAGCACATCAAAATCTCAACTGTCTATAAAAAAACCATCAATGAAAAAGACTGGTGCCTACCAGAAAAGATCTGCTACAACTAAAGACGTAAAGGAGGAACGGCCAGATAGGTAGCGGGGCAGACTCGTGATATAACCAAATCCCATACCCTTGGGTGGGCAATGCACAAATGAGTGTTATATTGCAGAGGATTTCCAAGAGGAGTACGAGTGAGACTCCCCAGTCCAGGGGTCCTGCACCTAGAAGGTGAGACCCCAGAGCACGGAGCTTTGAAGGCCATTCTGGCTTAACTATGGAAGCCCCAGAGGACTGGGGGCAATAGAAACGCCACTCTCCAAGGGTGTACACAAAATCTTATGTGCACGAGGACTCAGGTCAAAAGCAGTAATATGGCAGGAGCCTGGGCCTACTTGCTGGTCTTGGGCAGTCTTCTGGAGAGGTGGGGAAAGGAGGGGAGGATGGGTGGTGACTGTGGCTCACCCTGAGCACACAGGTAATAATAAGTGAGTGAGTAAGTGAAGTCGCTCAGACTCTTTGCAACCCCATAGAACTGTAGCCCGCCAGGCTCCTCTGTCCATGGAATTCTCCAGGCAAGAATACTGGAGTGGGTTGCCATTTCCCTCTCCAGGGGATCTTCCCAACCCAGGGATCGGACCCAGGGATCGAACCCATGTCTCCCGCATTGCGGGCAGATGCTTATCCTCTGAGCCATCAACTGAAATACACAGATTAGGTTAGTACTTCTAATTCCGAAGGAGTTATGAAATGGTCAAAGAGACTGAAAGTTTGACCGAGAAAGGACAGTTCGGTCCACACGCTTTGCCCATTTCTGGTCGGTTCCCAAAGGAAACACTGCGTGCCTCTTGGCACTGGCAGGTCAGTCTAGTGACAGCCATAACTGGGGACATTCTACTGCCTGAACACTGCTCTTGGCTCACCAGCTCCAAGTTCTAATCGTAATCCTACAGGACAGCTTTAGGCACCAATGCTGGGATGCCTCAGGTCAACCAACTGGGGAGGAACAGAGACTTATCCATAAACAGACAAATTGCCAAAAGACTTCCTGAGCCCACAGTCACCTTCAGACATACCTGAAGACATGGCCCTTCCCACTTGAGCGCCAAGACCTCCCTTCCAACCATCAACAGGCAACCAGTGTCCCTTTCCTCAAGGAAGCCTGCTTGAGACACTAGACCAACCTCATGCGACATCGGCAGACATCAGATGCAAGAAAACTATGATCCTTCAGCCTGAAGACCCAGCTCACTCACACCAGGCCAGACCTTACCCTAGGATCAGCTGGGCCAAGGTTCAGTTCACTAGCAGACCGACGTAAGTTTCAGGATGCCCTGGATGTGACACCAAACCATGTTAAGGACCTGGCTCCCCCATCAACAATCTGAAACAAGTTCTAGGATCCCTGAGGCCAGACTTCAGGAACTAGTTCTGCAGGACACTAGTAACCCCAGGACCTGGTGTAACCTGCCACTAGGCAGGAAAGCAGCCTCAGAGTCTTTGGGACACTGACTCCACCCAGAAGGAGTTAGCACTAGGCCAAAGCCCCCGAGGAATCTACCACAAGCTATCTCCTGATCAGGGCCACTAACAGCTCCCAGCAGCATCCACACAAGGCAGGGCCTGGCAGTCAGATACAGTAAGGGCCATAAGCGCCTGCCAGATGAGCCACACGGTCAGCCTGTTACACAAGAAGGAGCAGCTTAGCCCTCTGAGCAGGAACCCCTCCATCATGCAGCTTGAGTGACAAGAGGGAACCGCACTGCTAGTCTCCTACAGAAGGACACTTTCCCAAGGCTGAGAAATGTGACCAACCTACCTCATACATAAAAACAGAAAAAAGCAACTCAGTCAAAGTGAGGGGGCAGAGGAACATGTTCCAGGTGAAGGAACAAGATAAAATGGCAGGGAAAAATGAAGTGGAGTGGAGACAGGCAATCTACCAAAAAAAGACATCAGAGTAATGATCACAAAAATGATAAAGAAGGCAGGAGAAAAATGGATACAGAATGAGAACTTAGAAGCTTTTAACAAAGAGTTAGAAAAATATGAAGAACCAACCAACCAGAGATGAAGAATACAACACGTGAAACGAAAAATACACTAAAGGGAAGAGCAGTAGACAGACACAGAGGAATGGATCCGTAAGCTGGAAGACAGAGTCAAGGAATTCACTGCCACTGAACAGAAAAAAGAAAACAGGGCTGTTTGAGAGACCTCTGGGACAACATCAAGCACACTAAATATTCACATTATAGGGGGCCAAGAAGGAGGAGAGAGAAAGGTCTTGAGAAAATGGAAGACTCTACCAGCAAAGTCCTTGTTCAGATTTCACAGATAAATCAAAAGCTTCAGAGACATCTGAAAGCTAAAAGAGTTCAGCACCACCAAACAAGTTTTAAAACAAATATTAAAGGAACTTCTCTACACAAAAAACTAGAAACAATAAAAATGAAAAATGAAAAAACACACTGATAAAGGCAACATGCCAAAGCCTTTGACTACGTGGATCACCACAAACTGTGGAAAATTCTGAAAGAGATGGAATACCAGACCACTTGACCTGCCTCTTGAGAAACCTGTATGCAGGTCAGGAAGCAACAGTTAGAAATGGACATGGAACAACAGACTGGTTCCAAATAGGAAAAGGAGTACATCAAGGCTGTATACTGTCACCCTGCTTATTGAACTTATATGCAGAGTACATCATGAGAAACACTGGGCTCAAAGAAGCACAAACTGGAATCAAGACTGCCAGAAGAAATATCAATAACCTCAGATATGCAGATGATACCACCCTTATGGCAGAAAGTGAAGAACTAAAGAGCTGCTTGGTGAAAGTCAAACAGGAGAGTGAAAAAGTTGGCCTAAAGCTCAACATTCAGAAAACTAAGATCATGGCATCTGGTCCCATCACTTCATAGCAAATAGATGGTGAAGGAGTGGCTGACTATTTTGGGGGGCTCCAAAATCACTGCAGATGGTGACTGCAGCCAGGAAATTAAAAGATGTTTGCTCCTTGGAAGGACAGTTATGACCAACCTAGACAATATATTAAAAAGCAGAGACGTTACTTTGCCAACAAAGGTCCATCTGATCAAGGCTATGGTTTCTCCAGTAGTCATGTATGGATGTGAGTTGGACTGTGAAGAAGGCTGAGTGCCGAAGAATTGATGCTTTTGAACTGTGGTGTTGGAGAAGACTCTTGAGAGTCCCTTGGACTGCAAGGTGATCCAACCAGCCCATCCTAAAGAAGATCAGTCCTGAATATGTCCTGGAAGGTCTGATGTTGAAGCTGAAAGTCCAATACTTTGGCCACCTGATGCAAAGAGCTGACTCATTAGAAAAGACCCTGATGCTGGGAAAGATTGAGGGCAGGAGGAGAAGGGGATGCAGAGGATGAGACGGTTGGATGGCGTCACCGAGTCCAATGGACATGAGTTTGAGTAAATTTCAGGAGTCAGTGATGGACAGGGAGGCCTGGCATGCTTCAGTCCATGGGCTACAAAGTCGGACACGACTGAGCGACTGAACTGAACATACACTGTTAGTGGGAATGTAAACTGGTGCAGCTCTTATGGAAAACATTATGGCAGTTTCTCAAAAACTAAAAATAGAACTACTATAAGACCTAGTAATTCCATTCCTGGGTATATATTAAAAAAAAAAAAACACAGGAGTCAGTGATGGACAGGGAGGCCTGGCATGCTTCAGTCCATGGGCTACAAAGTCGGACACGACTGAGCGACTGAACTGAACATACACTGTTAGTGGGAATGTAAACTGGTGCAGCTCTTATGGAAAACATTATGGCAGTTTCTCAAAAACTAAAAATAGAACTACTATAAGACCTAGTAATTCCATTCCTGGGTATATATTAAAAAAAAAAAAAAACCCAAAACGTTAATTTCAGAAGCTACATGGTACCCTGATGTTTACAGCAGCATTATTTATAATTGCCAATATATGGAAGCAATCTAAGTGTCCATCAGCAGACAAATGAATAAAAAAGGAGGTGGAATATATATACGATGAGTTACTACTGAGTTATTAAAAAAAAGAAAATTTTGCCGTCTGCAGCAACATGGGTGGACTTGGAGGGCTAAGGGAGAGAAGTCAGATACCAAAAGACAAATACTGTATGACATCACTTACTGGTGGAATCTGAAACTACAACAAACTAGTGAATATAACAAAAAAGGAGCAGACTCACAGATATAAAGAGCAAACTAATGGTTATCAGTTGTGGGGGGAGGCCAATATAGGGGTGGAGAAGTGGGAGGCACAGACTCCTGGGCCTCAAGGGTGTATTGTACAACATAGGAAACCAGCGAAGGTTTTATGATAACTGTAAACGGAAAAGTAGCCTTTAAGAGTTATATAGAAATTTTAAGATCAGATTTGACAGATTTAAAAAATAAGTAAAATTCCTTTGTCTTGACATAACCTACATGATTTCTACCACAAATATGTCACCTTTATCTACTATCTATTTTAAACTTGTATATGACAGGATGCTTAAGTACAGAAGGAACTGGAGACAGAGACCAGCAGCTATGGCCCAGGGTTCACATGCCTATTTTCATATTTCTGATGAGATAAGAACTTGTTACATTTTAAACAGAGAAATTTTGAAAGAACAATATTTCGTAACACATGAAAATTATAGGAAACTTACAAAGTTTTATTGCAACAGCCATTCATTTGCATATTCTCAATGGTTGCTTTTGTGCTACAATGGCACAGTTGAGTAGTGGCGAAAGACAGGTGGCTGCAAAACCAGAAAATATGTACTAACTGACCCTTAACAGAAAGAGGTTGCTGACTCCTATTGTAATTCAGAGAGAAAGAGACTCCAAATAGTTACAGAAATATAACCAAGGTGCTGATGTAATTTATTATTATAAGAGGTTATTTGAATGCTTCACATTTCATCATTTATGTGTAACTGATTCTTCAAAGCCCCATTCAGTGACTTTAAAATTAGCATTTTAATAAATATCTAATGTGTTAAACATATACAAAGGCTTCCTTGCTGTCTCAGATGGTAAAGTATCTGCCTCCAATGTGGGAGACCAGGTTCGATCCCTGGGTTGGGAAGATTCCCCCGCAGAAGGAAATGGCAACCCACTCCAGTAATCTGGCTTGGAGAATTCCATGAACAGAGGAGCCTGGTGGGCTATGGGGTCGCAAAGAGTTGGACACGACTGAGCTACTAACACTTTCTCTTTAGAACAGCTAAGGCAAAGGTATTAACCAGTCACAGACATATACAAATCCTGGGGATAAACAAGTATTGCCCATAACCTAGAAACATTATGAAGATTAGAATGGAAAAAAAAATCAATGGCACTGGGAAAAAGGACCAAAACATGCTTCTTTTCTAAGTGAGAGAGAGAATTCTCTAAGAATTCACTCTTAGAAAGTCGTGTGTATGTGTGTGCGGGAACTCAACATGTTTGAGTTTTTCCCCTGGCATCTATCACATATAAAACATTGAGAATCCATGGAGAATAAACAGAAAAATCCTTAGCTTCTACAGCTTATGATTCTTTCAAGGCAAGTACATTAAAGAATAAAATCTGTACATACATACACACACACGAACAATGTTCAACCATTAAAAAAGAAATCTGCCCTTTGCAATAGCATGAATGGACCTTAAGGTCCATACTAAGTGAAATAACTAAGACAGAGAAAAAAACACAGTATGATCTACCTTGAATGCAAAATTAAAAAATAAAACAAAAGTCAAAGAAAAAGAATAGATTGGTGGGGGTAGGGTGGGAAAATGTACAAACTTCTGGTTGTATTTTATAATTCATGGAATGTAATGAATGGCATGGCAATTACACTTAATAATACCATATTACATATTTGAAAACTGCAAAGTGAGTAGATCTTAAAAGGTCTCATGGTCTCTTTTAACTATGTATGGTGGTGATAGGTGTTAACTAGACTTATTGTGATCGTTTTACAATACATACAAATATCATTAATATGCTGTATATCTAAAACTAATATAATGTGATATGCCAATTATACCTAAATTAAAAAGTAAAATGAACAAGCAGGCAAGATGAGGCAAAGAGATGAGTGAAAGAGTTACTGTTCTTTATAGAAACTGAAGTGGTTTAGAGAATAAGAGTAGCAGTGGAGATGGTGAAAATGAGCCAGACCGGACTTGCTGATAAAATGGTTGTGGAATATGAAACCAAAATTGAAAGATGACTCCTAGGCTTACTGTCTGAGCAACTGGCGCAGACTATGGTATAACTTACACACACACAAAAATCCAAGGGAGCACACCAAACACCTCAGGAAATAGTAACACGGGATTCACAAACTCAGATGCTTCGTAAACAAATAGGTGATCTAAATATGTGACTCAAGAGTATAAAATAAAACAGAACAATGAAACAAACTAAAGAATGTATGTCTAGATTAAAGGCATTCAGACTAATGAAAACCTTTTTTAAACACTAACCTGAAAAAATAACACACATCTGCAATATAGAGAACTGCTTCCTTAAAGGTGTCAGGAATGATGCAGGAAACTCAGACACTCAACATAAGAGCTGAAAGGCTTAACAAGAGGGCATGCATGCTAAGTCACTTCAGTCGTGTCCTACTCTGCGACCCTACAGACTATGGCCCACCAGGCTCCACTGTTCATGGGATTATCCAGGCAGGAACACTACAGTGGGTTGCCATGCCCTCCCAACCCTCCACCCAAGGGGATCTTCTCAACCCAGGGACCAAACCTGCATCTCTTAAGTCTCCTGCATTGGCAGGCAGGCTCTTTACCATTAGCACCACCTGCTGCTGCTGCTGCTGCTAAGTCGCTTCAGTCGTGTCCGACTCTGTGCGACCTCATAAACGGCAGCCCACTAGGCTCCTCAGTCCCTGGGATTCTCCAGGCAAGAACACTGGAGTGGGTTGCCATTTCCTTCTCCAATGCATGAAAGTGAAAAGGGAAAGTGAAGTCGCTCCTCCGCCTAGGAAGCCCTATAAGGGGGCTAAATGACAACAAGCAAAAATTTTAAAAACCAAGAATAATGTGGATAAACTTCACTGTAAAGTAGTAAAATATATTAAAAGCTACAGTATGTAAGATAGTACAGTAATTGTATTATAGCAGATCCATGGAGGGAATTCTTTTGGCAGTCCAGAGGTTAGGATGCAACACCAGCAATGCCCAGGGCAGGTTCAGTCCTTTCATTGGGGAAATATGATCCCGTTAAGTCACAGGTCACAGCCAAAAACAAAAGCAAGAACAGATCAGGGGAATATAAAGGTCTGAAGACAACCCAGGAATATTTCATAATTCAGTAAATAATTAAAACATCTGAGAACAAAGGGTCAGTGAAGAACCATTCAATAAATAATGAAACAAAGAGATGAACTGTTTGATTAAAAAAAGGAGAAGAAGAAGAAGAAAAAAGTAGGCCCCAAATCTCCTCGTATGCATTAAAATAAATTCCATGTCAATCAAAGATAAAAGTAAAATAACCAAACTTAAAGACTGCTCATTTTATTATCTTCGATGGCAAAATCTTTCAAAGTTTCAGCCTCAAATCATCAGTTATTTATTAAAAACCAGAACCCTGTGAACAGATGGGGGAGGGAAGGAAGGCTCAAGAGGGAGGCGATATATTTGTGATTATGGCTAATTTGCACGGTTGTTCAGAAAAAAGCAACACAACACTGTACAGCAACCTTCTTCCAATTAAAAAACAAATTAAAAACTTACAAAGAGAGGAAAAAAGATATTTAACGTCTATATAACAGAAGCCATCATTAAAGTTAAAACACAATCATCAAATTAGAAAAAAAATTACACACGGCAAAGGGATTCGACATTTAAAGAATGCTTATATGTATGAGAAAGATCATCACTCCAAAAGAAATGTGTACAAAAGACAGTAACATAAAATTCACACACACACAAATAACAATCAGAAATTTTAACTCCACAAATCAATCAATAAAAACTGAATGAGGTATTATTCTGAAATCCATCGGTAAGGCAGCAATGTAAGGAAATGGGTATTCTCTTACACTGCGATTAGGAGACTACCTGGTACATTTCTGGAGGCTATGATCCCAAAGTAAAGGTGTTCATCAAAGCATAGTTATTATTAGTCATAAACAGGAAAGAATATGAATACATATCAATTAAATAAACTAGGGCACATCCAAATAAGGAAATACCATGTAGCCATTAAGAATTATAACACCTATAATCAAACAAGAATATTCTGCATGATCGCTGAAAACACAGTACTTATACAACGTCATAGGGACCTCCCAGGCAACCAGAGTTTAAGACGCGACACTTTCACTGCCATGAGCTTGGGCCTGATCCCTGACCAGGTAACTATTATCCCACAAGCCGAGTATCTGACCAGCCAAAAAGAAATGTCATGAATAAACCCAAATACATTCAGTTATACGTAGGAAGGTAGTGATACACACACACACACACACACACACACACACACACTCTGAAAGATGTCTGAAAGGATATTCAACAAAAAGTTAACAGTTAACTCTTTGATAATAAAATTAATGGTGGTAATGTCTTCCTTTACTACTCCTTTCCAAAGAAGATTTGTGATTTTTATACATATAAAACGAAATCACAGTAATTTTGAAAATACATTATTAGTAGTAGACAAAAGATTAAACCTGACTGTTTTCTGAGATCTCTTACAATACTTCCTGTGATCCCCTACTAAACATCATGGTTACTACATGACTGAGATGTAATGCAACCATCTGGCAATAAGTGGCAAAGGACAGGAATTTTCCTACACATGTAAAAATTCAAGGTACACTTTCTTTATAACCAAGATTCAGATTTAGTGTATCTGGTGTAAAGTCATACCACTCTTAATAACAAAGGCTTTCACAAAATTTGGTGAAGCCCTATAAAGAAAAACAGTTCAGGAGAAACTAAAGAATCATGTAAAATAAAGTTTGGGCCTCACTGGTGGCTCAGATAATAAAGAATCTGCCTGCAAGGCAGTAGGCTGGGTTTTGATCCGTGAGTTGGCAAGATTCCCTGATGGTAACCCACTACAGTATTCTTGTCTGCAGAATTTCATGGACAGAGGAGCCAGGTGGGCTGCAATCCATGGAGGTGCAAAGAGGCGTACATGACTGAGGAACTAAGCACACAGTTTTCATATAATTGAAAAATACTATTTTTAAGTCAAAGCGAAGTAAAGTCGCTCAGCTGTGTCTTGTCTCTTTGCAACCCCAATGGACTGTAGCCTATCAGGCTCCTCTGTCCATGGGATTTTCCAGGCAAGAGTGCTGGAGTGGATTGCCATTTCCTTCTCCAGGGTATCTTCCCAACCCAGGAATCGAACCCTGGTCTCCCACATTGCAAGCAGACGCTTTACCATCTGAGCCAGAAAGGAGGGAATTAATGAGAAATTACTAAAGATGAAGAATGATGTGATTTAATTCAATAACCAGGATCTTTATTGCACTCATCATACTCCAGTATTCTTGCCTGAAAAATCCTATGGACAGAGGAGCCTGGCGGGCTCAAGTCCAAACAGGCTGCAAAGAGTCAGACACAACTGAGCACCTTTACCATAGTACTATACCATACCTGAGATGACAAAATGACATTTTAAAACTTAAGAGTGGATCTGTTTACATTATATAGGTATTTTCAAATTCTTTATGCAAGAACTTAACTACTTAGTGTACTTACAAAATGAATGTTATTATCTAAACATTAGAAACTAACTTTGGTTAACTGTTATTGCTAAGACTATAAAAGTCAACTAATTAACAAGTGGACAGATGATTTCCAGGGATCATATTTATAAGAAGCTATTCAAAAGACCGAATAACCTGCTGACTTTGGTTAAGTTTCCCAAAAGTCAAGAGAGGCTAATATGTGCCAGCAATAAATAATCCTGCATCAACCCCTACACTCTATGACACAGGACTCTCCCTCAAGTAATATCTGTGCTTCATTTTAAGAGTACTTCTTATTAATAAAACAACAAAAAGAGAAAAGAACAAAAGGGAGTAGGGAAAGGAAACAAAGTATATAGCTCATTTTAAATTTTTAAGTGATTTTATCCCCTGCCCCTTTGGAAGGAGACAATTCTGGAACACTTGCCTATTCAAGCAGCCCTCAGTATCCATGGGAGACTGGTTCTACGACAGCCTGTGGATAACAAAATTCACAGACGCTCAAGTCCCTTACATGAAAGTGTGTAGTATTTGCATTTAACCTCCCATATATTGGGTTGGCCAAAAAGTTTGTTTGGGTTTTTCTGCCTGGAAACTCAAAACAATTTTTTTTTTGGCCAACTCAATACTTTAAATCATCTCTATATTACTTATAACACCTAATACAATATAAATATTATGTAAATACTTGACTATGCATGGTAATTTCACCTTCTGCTTTTTGGAACTAACTTGTTGAATATTTTTGATCCCTGGTTATTTGAATCTGCAGCTGAAGAACCTGTGGATAGGGAGGGCTGACTGTGCAACACTATGAATTTATTTCTACCCTACAGGGTCCAAAGCAACTTTCAGGAAGTAGCACATTTCTTAATACAAAAATGTTCCTTGTGCCTTACTGCTACCAACAAGGGATACAGCTAGAAGATTCTGAAGGACTGAGTACTTAGTATAATCCCTCATTTTACACATAAAAAAATAGGCGCTTAAAGGACTTAGCATTCTGACCCAAGGTCATAAATCTCGATGACAGAGTGGAGACCGGCATCAGGTACTCTATTATTCTATGACATCCATCTAGGCACCTGTCTGTGCACTGCGACCATCTGAATGGGCACATGGATACAAACATGTACACACTTCTAATACATCTGAGACATCAAATTTGAAGGAGTTATTCCACAGATCATTTAAAAACTTAGGAAACAGGAATATTTAAATGCAATCTACTCTTCAGGACAAAAACAGAGGCAACAAAAACCTGTTTCTCCTTTCCATTCTCCTCCAACACAATTTCTCTCAGTTAACTCCTCTAAGCTTGCCTGTGTGCCAAAATCAAACTCATTATCCCCCTATTCAAAACTCATGTCTATTTCATGTTATATTTTACTATAAACCCCAGAATCTAGCTTCAAGAATCACCCTTGACTCTTCCCTCTTTCTAACACCCAGGGGAACCATGCAATGTGTTTACCTGGACAGTACTGGTTTCTGCCTGGTGCCCCAGCAAAACGATTCACAGCATCTCCATTCATTTCAAAACTGCCCAAATTTAGATGATAATTTATACAGTCACCATTTTTATAATCCTTACTTTCTTAGTAACCAGTTGCTGAATATTTCTCTAACTGACTTCCTCTCATTCAACTGACTTCCTAATTTATCATCGGAAATGATAATAGTCTTCCTTCACTCAATTTCCCACCATCATGTGCCTTTTTGTATATAGAGCCACTCTGCTAATATACCCTTCTCTCTCTTTCCATTTTGTGAATACCAATCTGGGAACTCAGACCAAGTGGCATTTCTGCTGTGAAGCCTTCAAGACACCTCCAGTCATCCTCTGTGCCTCCTGAAATAACAGTAATTGCAATGCTAGTAACGCGGACAGACAGAACAGACTTGTGGAGACATGGGGCAAAGGAGAGGCTGGGATGGATGGAGAGTAGCATGGAAACACACACCACCATACGTCAGAGAGAGAGCCAGGGGGAACTGGCTATATGGCCCAGGGAAGCCACACCGGGACTCTGGGACAACCTAGAGGGGTGGATGCGGTGGGAGGTAGATTCAAGAGGGGAGGGACATATGCGTGCCTATCACTGATTCATGCTGATGTATGACAGAAACCAATATAATACTAGAAAGCAGTTACACTTCAGTTTTAAAAAAGCAACATAACATTTGTTGAATGTTCATTATGTTCCGAGCTTAAGCAATTTTAAGTATTTACTTAATATTTATAATAACTCTATGAGGCTTTATTTCCCTCATTTTTGAAAATGTGGAGCTAAAGTTTGGGAAGATTAAGTAATTTGGCTAAAGTTACAAAATTAAGCTATGGAACCAGGACTTGAAACCAAGTATATCTGATTCTAACCCAAAGCCCCCGCCCTGTACTATCTGACCTATACCAACCATCATTAATGGGTTTCTCTGACCCAACACATTGGAGTTTGTGCTGTAACTATAATCCACTTGGTCATCTTTGTGCTTTCATGCTTCTCAGTATATCCTCACAGGAGGATCGGTCAAGTATCAGTAAGTATCCTCTATTTACCTTAAAGAGACTAGGATGACCTAAATCATAGCAAAAGGGCTTTGCTATTTACAATACATGCAACTGCAACTCAAAGCAGGTACTCCGTGAGGCCAGAATCAATAGTGTTTGCTATTCATTCATAAAGTGTGAAACAGGTTGTCTCATCTGCAATCTAACTAACTAGAATGTGATTCAGGATCTATTTGGAATTAGGCCACAGCTACAAACAAGCAGTTTTAGGCAAAATCTAAAGGGTTTATTTGAGTGGCATAGTGCTATTTACTGGTAGAAGTGGGTTGTCATTTAAAACTTGCAAATTATTTGCGCAGAGATTTCTAGCTTCTTTTGAAACTGTAGGTCAACATTTTTACATGCTATAACAATTAGGCATTAATGACTGCGTCCCTTAACTGGGGATTATCCTCTCTTACTCTATGTGTATCACTATGAATACCTAAAAAATGAAGGCACGTGTCAGCTGCCATCATCATGCTTGTGCTCTTGCTGTTCTTAAGAGGAAAATGAAGTATTTCTAGTTCATATGTCTCTTAACAGGTTACTTATCCATTCCATGAGTTTCATGCATTTGGAAAGACAGCAGATTGTTAAGTGTATATTTAAATGCAAACTAATAAAGTAATGCTTCATGATGATTTACACCTCAAAAAGAACTACCAGCGTTAGAATAACTGATTGATGATCTTTATCAACTAAAAGTGTACATTCAGTGGGCTTTATGATGATCCAAACACATACATTTATGTTCAGATCTGGGATCCCTGGAGAATGATAAAGAGCAAAAGGAAGCCCATGACTAAGGTCAGAGAGATAACCAGCAGAGGGTACGATCAAGCTCCGTGAGACAAAGACAAAAAAACAAAAAAAACAACCTCACAGGGAATTAAAATGTAGAAATACATGCTCTAGTTGAAAATTTAAACTAAATAGTTTGACAACAACAATATTTTAATTAAAGTTGGAATTGCCCCTATGAAGGAATCCTCAACTTTTGCAATAGGATGCTCCTAACAGAGCACATAAAGTAGATAATTTAAATGTGCAAATGTTGCTGCTTCCACATTCATATCCAGGGACAAGACTGAGTCTAAGCCCTATTCAGTCACTCCAGATTCGGAATATCCCTGGGGAAATAACAGAGCATGGTAAAACGTTCTATTAACAATCATCAATATAATCTCACAATTCCTATACCTACGTGGTTACACATTTTACTTTGCTAGATGATGGAAGATAAAAGTCAGCCAGACAGCATCATCATGTCCAAGTAAAACACGTCATCACACAAAAGTCTCAGGTTTGAGCCTTATTCAAAGTTCACGTATTTTCAAGGGGCTCTAAATTTAAACATGTATTTGTGGGCTCTTTAAAGAACATCTTTTTTAACCTGTACAGTACTACTAAAATCAAGTCAACAGTCTGTCATTGTGAAGTGCCTTATATTTGATCATCCATATCACTTGTTTGTAAACTGGGCTCTCAGGAGTACCTCACCATTCAGCCGCAAGAGGGAGAAGCAAGCAGATCCCTAGAACTTAAGAACACTGGTTACGTCTGTTCTCTATGCTGAGTATTCATACTTTAGATATTGTGAAAATTTGGAATCATTCTTCTCCTCGGAATGGTTTAGCTTAGTTTAAAATAACCTAATGATGAAACAAAATTCTGTCAAACTTGGGGGTGAGGGGATCCATTCTCTATTATAGTCTACTAAACCCCAGCTCCTCCTGGAATGCCTTGATGTCTAAAAGCAGGCAAGTGAGCTCTTAGAAGATCACTGATAACCACATTCTGCAACAGGAACAAACAAGTGTTTGACAGAACTTACTAAAAACCTTTGTAAATAATTAAAGAAGACACCCTCCACTCAAGCTCATTTATGCAGGACTTAAAAGCAAGAGGTATACCTGTAAGACATTTAAATATGCTCTGAAAAAACACAGGCAATCATCTCAAACAAAACTGCTGAATGAAGAAGTTTAAATTCTCTAATTTAATGTTTGTATTATCATAGTGTGTAGCATTTAATTCCTAGGACTCCATATTGAAAATATAAAATGCTCATTTAGCGATGAGGTTTCCATGGGAATGCAGCTCCTTTTGGTGCCCAGCAATAATTAGCAAGAGGGGCCACAGCTATGCTCTGAGTGTGAAGACAACACAAAGAAACGTTACCAAAAAAATTTGGAAGTTATAACAGTTTACAAAGATAAACAAACATGTCTTTTTAAAAATCATTTAGATATTCGAGGCTATGAAACAACTGATGGAAAGCAAAAAAGTACAGTCAAGTGGCTTCAGAAGAAAAGAGTTCAGCAGAGGTTAGTGACAGACACACACCATCGCCCATCACGGCATGCTCTGTCTTACCTGAGGAGGAGTAGGTGTGGAAGTGGGTCTCCCTATAGGTGGAGTAGGATTTCGGCTGCCACCTCCAGACATAATCTCCTCTGTTATGTCTTTACCTCCCTGGTTTGGATCTCGAATTCTTATCTATAAGGTTATAAATTAAGACAGCATATTTACAGATGGGTGTCTACATAGTAGATTTATAGAAATATAATGTATAAAAGTATAAACTGGGAAACATGTCAAACATCAAAGCTGATAATCACCACATCTGACTTGATTTCAATCAGAGAACCATAGGGTGTCATTCAAAGGAATTTAGAACATTCGCGTGGCTTGAACTAAAGTAGCACAACAAGCTAGCATGAAACCTAGCTGGATGAATTTCTAGGTCAAAAAGGCAAACTATTACCATTTACCTTTTAAGCAATGCCAAACTGATTTTATTTGTAATGCTTAACGTAAGACAAAGCTCATAAAATATTTGTAAAATATGGAAGTTACTCTCTAAAGTTTTAAAGGCCTAAATGGTTCTCTAGCAAAGTGAAAAATATTCATATCCTAGGGCAAAGAAATAGAGGTTTATGTTGCAGATAACCTTATATATGTATGTAAAGATGCTCAATGCAATGCTGTTTTTTTTTTTTCAGCAAAGACAGAAAGATCTTAAAGACTGATCAAAAACATGGTAGTTAAAACTTTATATTACATCCTTACAATTAAATAACAAACAGCAGTAGAAAAAATGAGACTGCTCTATACATACTAATATAAAGTGACTGTCAAGATGTACTGGTAAATGAAAAGATACAAGATACAGAACAATGTGGATGGTATTCCTGTAATTTTGTGAGGGCCTATGTTTACAGACAACAGTGGAGAAGGTACTGCGTGAGGATGGAATGCCTGGGTCTAGGCCTTTTGTCCTGGGACAATGCTGAGCCATAAAACCCGCTTCTGCTCGTCATTAAATCCAGAGCTTAGCAAGCCATCCATGGCTTCTTCAAAATTTCGAAGAACTCACTAATAAAACCACCTAAACCTGGAAGCTTTCTACAGAAGTTTAAGATTTCTACTATCAGTTATAGAATCTTGTTTCTACTATAGGTTTACAACCTATTTTTCAATCTATTTGTTCTCCCTTCTTCTTCAGTAACATTTATTAATACTGTCTTCTGTTTTCATTGCTTTTTCTTTTAAAATTAACTTTTCTGCATTCTAAGAATGTTCAAGTCCTACATCTACCCTGCTGTTTCAACATCTGCAAAGCATGAGCTTTCACCTGTAGTGTCAAGATACACTAGCATGTCTTGTTTATTATGACATGTGCACAAGCAATCTGCGTCTGATTAGAAAAAAAAAAAAAATTCTGAACCTAATTAATTTTTATGAAATGAGAGTAATTTTAAGATGTCACTCACATCTATTCTAGCTGTGCGATCTGAGACACTCTTGTTAAGTATAGCTCGTTTATGTTCTGATGTTTTAAAAGCCTGCACGCCTCTCTTCTATAAAACATTCTGCAGTGCATAGTTCATGTTACTATACCCTAGTTCCCTTAGGCCTGATTGAATGGACAGAAGCAAAGCTTCTGTTAAATTTATTAAAAACAATTACAACACATTTTCTAAATTCTGCTTTCTGTTTCTTAAATCTGCTCCATCAGAAAGATTTTCCTTGTTGTCCTCAGTACTCTATTTTCTCTTGTGCTATTTTCCCCGTCAATTCATTTTTGAATATATAGCTGATTAGGGCAAAGGTTAAAAGAACAATATGGATGTGAAAACTCAGCTCAAATTCCTCTCACTTAGTAAGACCTCAGAAGACTAAACCTTCCCAGTTCTAGAGCTGGACGGCAGTTAGCATAGCTAGCTTAGCGCATGTTGAAAACTGATAATAAGCAAAGGGTATATGCATCATCTTGTTACAGGTTCATACAAATCCTCCAGGTATAGTGGAGAGGACATAGGGGAGGAACAAAAATTAAGCCTCATTTGTGAACTGAGGTGAGTAATTAGTACAGGTGTAGGTAAACTTACTTGATAGAAAATGGACATTCAGTTTTAAAATGAGAAAAACTAATAAACATATCTTACTGTTTTTTTCTCTCTCTTGGCTGGAGGGGGCTGCTGCTGCGTAGGCACTATGATAGGTGCTGACTGGTATACTGGCTGACTTGGGTAAAAAGGCGTTCCTAAGGAATTAGAAAACAATGAAAAAAAGCATTCAGTTACTTTGCCAACCTCTATAAGACTGGTAATGACACCGTGAATCTAGACAATTAGTTTTAAAAATGTAAAAAAACAAGCATCCTTCTCATTTATCTCTTTCCCCTAGCTCACCCCTTCCAGCTACTGAAGTGGTTAAAGAATGACTGATTTCCAAACAATCATAATCATATTTTCTTTTTCAGCATCCACTACAAAAAAGTAAGTAAATAACCGAATCCTGCAAACTGACACCAGAGTTACTGCTTGAAAAAAAAAAAAAATCTACTCTGGGTGCTCACTGCCTCTAAACGTGATTTTCAAACAAAGTTTGTGTGAATATGTTCTGCATGTGGGTTTGGTCAGGAGCTGGATAATACAGCTCATCATCTTGTGGGCTGGGGTGGTCTAATTCTTCTCTCCACTTGCAGAGAACCACCGCCACAGAGAGCCATCATAAAGGCTTGAAGAACGCTATTGTTAGGGCTGTAAAAAGGCTGGTAAAAAGCAGCCTAAAGTCCAGATACTTAAGGATCCAGGGCTTCCCTTGTAGCTCAGCTGGTAAAGAATCCGCCCACAATGCGGGAGACCTGGGTTCAATCCCTGGGTTGGGAAGATCCCCTGGAGAAGGGAAAGACTACCCACTCCAGTACTGTGACCTGGAGAATTCCACAGACTCTACAGTCCACAGGGTCACAGTCGGACACAACTGAGCAACTTTCACTAAGTATCCAGGTTCCACCTTTCTAACTACATCTACCATTCTCAAACTCCACACCTTTGCTCCAGGGACAATCTATTCCTATCCCTTGTGTACATCAATCTCAACATTGTTCATGCCTTTGAGTACACTCATGCCTCAGTGAATCCTTTTTAGCTTTCAAAACTTGGACTATTACCACAATTACTATTACACCAGAGTACTTATAGTAGAGGTGGTAAGAAGGGGTCAGATATTAGATATTTTTGAAGACAGACCCGACAGACTTGCTAATGGATGGGATATGAGTATGATAGAAAGAACTGTCAAGGAAAATTCTTAAGGTCGTTTGAGCAAATGGAGGAATGAGGTTCTATTTATTGTGTTATTTATGTATTTATTTACTGGGATGAGGAAAAGTAAGACTTTAGGGCAGAAAAATCAAGAGTTCAATTTTGGACAGGAAAAGTTTTGAGATTCTTATCAGACTTTCAAACCAAGATATCAAATACACAAAAAGAGGCTCAAGTCTAGAGCCAGGGAATAGGTATCTGTTTTGCACTATAGACTATATGGACAATATTTAAACCATGACACTGGGTAACCCAGGAAATGAGTACAAACAGAAAAGAAGCCCAAGGACTAATCTTTGAAGCACTCTATGTTATTTATTTTTTAAAGTAGTATCTTTTTCTTTTCTTTTGCTGTGTTACATGCCTTGTGGGATCTTAGTTCCTGATCAGGGATTGAACCTGGACCCACGGCAGTGAAAGTACAGAGTCCTCACCACTGGACCACCACGGAATTACCAAGGCATTTTATGTTGATTAGAGGCCATAGATATGAAGAAAACGCAGCAAAGGAAATGAAACAGAAAACCAAGGCAGCAGCTGAAGTGAAGAAAACGGTTTAAGAATGGGCAGAGCGCTGAACCACGTCAGGTAAGGTCTAGCATGATGAAATTCACTGGTGACCTTAACAAAAGCTGCTTAGACTGGGGTGGAGTGTGCATCCTCATTGGGGTGGGGGGAGTTCAGTAATGAATGAGATGAAAGAAAATGAAGGCAGTATAGACAGCTCTTTTTCTTAAAAGCTTTAAAAGGAAGTAGAAAAATGGACTATAGGTGGACAAAAATATGAAGTAAAACAAACCTTTTTTAAGAAAAGGTGGGAATGAAACAGTATACCTGTATGCTGATGGAACTAATCCAGCAGAGAAGAAAATGATACCAACAGGAAAGACAGACGAGAACTGCAGAGTAAACGGCCTTAAAAGGGTATATACATACATGACGGGTGCAGAAGGGATGGCTGGCCTTTAGCAGCCAAAGTAACAAGAGGACAGATGTGTACTAAGGTAGTTAGTACTGATAAAAATCCTCGGCACTTTAGTAAAAAGTCAAATGACGTAGCTCTATTATCACTGTCATTATCGACAACATCACCATCCCACCATTATCATAATAATCTTTAAGTGGAATATTCTTGGAAGCACTATGATTTTCAGGATCAGAACTCTGCAGGTATTAATCCGGTTTTGAGAATCAGATTTGGAAAAGAACCAAACAGGGCTGATCTAAACAGCACGACTAGGATTCGAATAGGTCGTGTGTATGTGTGTGCTAGTTGCTCAGTCGTGCCTGACTCTTTGCGACCCCATGGACTGCAACCCATCAGGCTCCTCTGTCCATGGAACTGTCAAGGCAAGAAGACTAGAGTGGCTTGCCATTCCCTTCTCCAGGAGATCTTCCCAACCCAGGGACTGAACCCAGATCTCCTGTATTGTGGACAGATTCTTGACAGTCTTAAGCTACCAGGGGAGCCCTCTGAATAGGTTAAAAGACAACACTTTAGCCATGCTCTAGTACTGAGCAAAGAACTATCAAAGTAGAACTCAAATAAGCAATTCTATGCTACCACATTACGTCACTAGCTCCCAAACTCAGAAACCACCACCCTGAAATTGGTGTCAAATGCTGCTACCCAAGCAATACAATTTGCTCACCTTGCTGTATTTTTTAAGCTAAGTAAAATAAGATCCCCAAAAGGTGAAAGGTGAAACATCCCTTAAAAAAATCAGATTCTACTAATGAAATATTTTCGAGTCACCATGACTGGGGCAGAGGCTGATGTACAATATATGTATAATAAATACCAGCTGAATAAACTTGAGAGAATAGGATAGTCTCCATATGGTGGTGGTTAAACACTGAATTAGTAAGACAGTTAATTAACTGTAGACCCCAGCAGAGCAGGCTTTCTGCCCTGCCAGACAATAGTTTTATTTTATAACCTAATCTAACGTCTTACATAGTCAAAGACATTTAAAAAACATTTATCTATTCTATTAAAAATGTAAATCACTTTTGCATGCACATATGAGGCAAATTACTTAATGTTTCTGGACCTCTTATTCATGGAACAAGGTAGATTTGTCTACATCAGCAGGTCCAAATCCAGCTTAATACCACCTGTTTTATAAATAAAGTGCTGTGGGAAGATACCTACAGACAACACTTTACTCTCTATGACTGGTTTCCCACTACTGTGCAAGAGCTGAAGAGTTGCAGCAGATCTGCAAAGCCTAATCTATTTACTACACACAGCCCCTCAGAGAAAAAGCTTGCTGACTCTTATTCTATCAGTGGTTCTCTGAACCCCGGTCTATACAAAAGTTGTCAATAATATACGGCAATATTTATAAAATAATAACCACAAAATATACACACATATAATTATAGGCTTGCCAACCTGGACACTATTGGAAAGGACTGTTCCTGTCTTAGAATTATTTCAGTCATATTCCTTTGTTATTAAAGTGGGCTTCCTATATGAAATAATATAATAAATAGCAGTTTTATTTAAAAGGCTTACTGGCAAAATTTTAAATGTAATAGTTATGTATGTTTCTTCCTTTATTTTACTTTCTATTTATTTCACTTGCCCAGGATACTGAAAGGGCTGGGGAAAAAAATCAGACTTCTTCTCACTGGCAAAACCCCAAGCATAAACACCACCCAAATTAATTCTGAAAGGCAGGGGGACTAATATCTCAACATTTACATTCCAGAAAATACCTAGCCCAAATGTCTTATATATTGCAGATCTTCCAAAACCTTTCAAAAATCTTCAATTTTCCATAGAAACAAAGAAAATATAGTGGCTAAATATGTAGGTTGGCATATGAAATCAAGGTATCTCGCACTATACCGTACATCATAGTAATACTGTGGTATTATAACCACACCACTGAACACAGTATTGCTGCTTTGCAAAAACACAATCAAACTAAATCTGATGCCAAAAGTTACCCATCTACACAGACCATGTGGGACAATGACTCCCTCAGCTCTTAAGAACTGACAGGTGCCCAAGCCCCCACAGAGACTCAGGAAAAGAGCAGAAAAAGATGACAGAAGGAAAGGGAAATGACAGGACAGAGTGAGAGAGGAGGAGAGTATACAGTTTAAAGAGAAAGTGGGCCGTCCACCACTGCAAATTCTCAGCTTTTTTTTCCTTTCTCAACATCTTTTCCACCACTAACCACATCGTTTTGCTCCCCAAAGTGTATTTTTCACTTCGGGCAATCACCAACTAGGGTTGGCCTGGAAATAATTTGTCTCCATGGGGTATTTTTCTGACATAGCAGGTATCAGAGTATTTAAAAAACACTGACAAGAGAAAAATTGATAAGTGACACTGAGCAAATACTAGTCATTAGTTATTTTTCCCTCAACACTGTAGAAACACTGCAAAAATTATACAAAACTCTATGATCTTAGTTACTGAAATTCAATGTAGCTAATATTTTTGAGAATCACTATTCAAGGTTTAAACCAAGCAGGGGGAAAACTGTTAGTATGATGGAGTGAACTCCAACGTTACAGATGAAGAACTAAGAACTCTGGGGTGCGGGGAGAGGGCATGGTCCACTCAACTCACAAACTCCAGCAGAAGGGCAAGAGTGAACAAGTCTTGGATTCATTCCTAGCCAGTTCAGATAAAAGAAGGTCCTCTGCACTAGAAGAGAGGACTCTTGGCTATGGAACACAGAACTAGGATCCTGTCCCTACACCCACATTTACCCAATGACAAAGGGAGGCATCAGAATCAGAGATGAATAAAGAAATAGGAGTGGAAAGGTACCAGAAGGGGAGTTTCTAAAAAGAGGAAATAGAAGGGAATATTTATGGTTTCAAGACCATAAGACCATGCCAGCTGACATAAAGCAGTATAGCAGAAGGACCAATAATTGATGGGAACCATTAGATTACAACTTTTGATTCTGATAAAAGCATATTAACTAGTGACAGGTTTTAAAATGAAAATGTCTGCCCAAATGACAAAATAATAACCTAAAGTTCTATCAGAGAAAAGATTATGATTTATTCTTAAAATAGAATAAATGTAGCTTGAAATTCTAAACGTGATGAAATAAAGAGATGTCCATGAATACACTGTGAGATGGTGGGGGGAAAATCAGAAAGTTTTAGAACATTAAAAATAGTCTATGTCCATTTGCACTAAAATTATTTTAAAAATATATATAAAAATATATTTCAATCTGTTAAATCATTATTTCTTTAGGGAGTAAGGAAGGAGAGAAATTGACTACTTCAACTTTTTATGTCCTATCTATATTATTTGTACTTTCCATCACTGTTTACTTCCATAATGC